>JANHFK010005323.1:180567-200851 GCA_036250565.1 Sibynophis collaris | reverse complement strand
CAACCTTGAGCCTGGTGAGATTCGAACCTGCAGTAATTGCAGGCAGCTGGTGTTAATAACAGGGTGTTTAGACCACTATACTACCAAGGCTCTGTAAATGATAGAAGAAACATCATAGGAGCCAATTCACACCTTTTTAAAAAGTGTTATGCCAAAATTTTTAATATTTGTCAGTTTGCTGTCAGTTTGCTTCATGAAGAAAGGATGGGATTACTCTTTTCACAGCGTGCAGAGACCTCCTTTTGAATGATCTCTCTTTCTAATTTTGACCAATCAGTTCTGAAAGCTTTATTATATTGCAGTGCGTGATATATTACTATTTCTTGTCTATCCAGAATTCAGTAACTGAAGTGGTTCCAGACGACTGGAATAGTTTTGTGAAGCTGGGGCTGAAGTAAGCATATTTATGTTTATAGCAATGATGCATTTTTTCAGATAGCCAAGCTGGAAAAATTCTGAGAACACACTGCTTTAATATGTCTATGGAGATTCTTAGTCATCCAGGTCATGGTTGTCCTCCCAAAGGTGCTTTTTCAAGAGGCAACTGGACTTTTTGCTTTTTCTTTGAAGACGTTTTGCTTCTCATCCAAGAAGCTTCTTCAGTTCTCCCTACTTCCAGTATTCCCTATTTCTACACAAATGAAGTGTTTTTGGTTATGCAGGATATTTTATTGAATTATCTCTCCCTCTGTGTATTTAGAATAATTTCTGCATAGATTATATGCATGCAGAAAATTCTACTGTTTCCTGATTCTTCAGCCATTGCACAAAGAACTTGCATTATTTCAATCAACCTGAATACAGGTTCCACTAAAATTCTTCATTTCTATAGTAATGTCAATGTGAGATTAAATATTGATAGAAGTGGCCATAGGGATGCATGGGTGTCAGTATCTATGAAATTAACAACTGCCTGAATGCAAAATTGCTTCCTGATTATGGAATTTCTTTTAATTTAAGAAATAATACCTAATACACCACATTATTATCTTTTAAAACTGAAACACACAATCTGAACCCCGGAAATCCCTTGGCCTCTATAGATCTACAAAAGTTGCTATTAAATTGTAATTGTTAATGTGGCAAACAAGGATAATTATGAAATAATTGAATGGCTAGTCCTTGTTTAGCAGCTATTCACAGTTACAATAGCGATGAAAAAGTAACTTTTTGACCAGTCCTCGCATTTATGACGTTCCGAATTCTATAAACAAAGAACAATGGTTTAAACACAATTGCAATTTTACTTAGTGACTTTTTCACTCAACAACTGAGTTGTGGCTTTCAATTGTGGTCACTAAATGATAACTTCCTATTATATTAAGTATATTTAATTTTAATTAAATGTAAACATAATTTAAATAGTTTGATTTTTTTCTGGTCCAACCAACTAAGACAGGGGTGTCAAACTCGCATCTTCATGGTATCGTCACAACTTTTTTCCCCTTTGCTAAACCAAGCGTGGGCATGACCAGTGTGTGACACATCTGTCCGCGGGCCACAAGTTTGACAGCTCTGCACTAGGAAGTTCAGCATGCAACTAAAAAGCCACATTCAGGAAAAATTAATTACTGGATTAGTTGAATGATAACTCTAATTATCCATTGGGTAACATGGGCAGGCAGATAGAATCTATTCTTTCTAGAGGTCTCCAGGTTGGGAAGGCAATTTGGAAGCACATTCATTGTTTCTACAGATGCCAAAATAATGTCAGCATGCAGAAAAACTTCTGGTATATATTTCTTTTTTGCACAAACGTGTTAGCAGAACAGTCTGATATTTGACAATGTCTTTTTAATTGTCATGCAGGTATCGTTATAAAGAACAAACTTTCCTGAAAACCTTGAATGTGGCTATAAATGTATTATACCAGAAAGAAAACTCTTTTAAAAAGAGATTAACCAAACCTGAAGTGCTTTATATGATGATCACGCAGCATTCACTGTTTTTGTCCACAATGCTGAGACCACAAGAAGGCAGTGACACGAATGCTCATCTAAGAGGTCTCTCTTTCTTTCTAGCTTCTTTGGTGTCTATGTATAATATATATATTTGCAAACCATTTTTCCATACATTTTTTTTGTTGCCCACTGATGTATTTTGGCAGTAGTATCTATCTAGCATTATCAGTTTCTTTCATGATAATTTATAGACTCATACAGACAGCATACAAGTTTAATCAATTATTATAATGCTCAACTTAATTTGTCAGTGAGCTTCAAAAAATGTTTATATATGGTTATCATACAGTGTATTTTGCACTATATGATAACCATACAGTGGTTATCAAATAAAGAACAGGAGGAGGTATGTGAGAGAAAAATGAGAAATACTTTCTCTTCATAAAAACTGCTAATTTCCCAGCAAATTAGTTTTTATCATTCTCTCAAGATAATTTTCCCAGAGGCTCCCAAACAAATTAAATTTATGCTAAACTTTAAAAAAGGGTATGGATGTGGGATTATTGTTAAATAATTATTAGTCTGTAATGTTTGTACCAACAAACACTATTCTTGTGTAGTTCTCACCAACCTGTTGCTTTTCAGATGTCTTGGACTACAATTTCCAGGTTATCTTGTCAGCATATAGTTGGAAACACATCTATAGGTTTCCAATTTAGACACTAGAAAGTTCTGTGCATAGTTTAACTCATATGAATGGGAATGCCACAAAAAATTAGTGTGGTGCTGTTGTGATGTTTTATTTATCCCAGAAGATCCTGACAAGTCAGCTTATTGTTCAGCATGATTATGTTAAGAAAATGTTGGGGAAAAAATTCAAATACCGTGCCTAGCATGATGGGAGGGAAAGAGCAAAATACCTTTCCTTTTTGTTTTCAGAGACATTAGTGAACCTCCTGTTGTCTCTTGTGAAACTCTGCCCTGCAGTTTGTGAGAGTAATCATTTTGCTGTGCTGCTTGGAGCATATGGTGCAACACTGAACGTTTCAGGTGAGCGAGTTTTCTCTTGAGATTGATGTTTATTAACAAAAAAGCTTAATGTAGAAGAGGAGGGGTAATCGATTATGCATGTTTGATTTAAACTATTTAACTGTAGTTCTTGAATCAATCAAGAAAACAGAAGTTAATTTTAAAAGATTTTGTATCTTCAAGGGGTTGAACAAAACATTCATTTTTTCTGCATTTTTAAACGAACACACCAAAAATTCAAGAAAGAAGGGCACACTGGTCAAGATATAGCAATAGTGATGACTGGATGGGGGTATGTATTATGGGGTGGACTGAGCCTGGAGGATATTGAATACACTTTGTGATAGGTGTTCAGGGACTTCAGTTGGACTCACAGCTTTCTGTGTTACTAGATGATGAATGTTTCCATAAAATATTAGAATTCAAGATGATGATAGGATGGATATAAAAGTTCAAAACTGAGAATAACAATAATGAGTCAAAGATGCTAGTTTTCACTTAAGCCCTCAGTGGAGACACCTGAATGGGTGAAGTGCCTGAAATGGAGAGAATGGGATGGGCACACATCTATCTTTAGCCTCCATGCAAATGTTATATGGCTATGTTCTTAGGAATGTTGGTTTCCTCTAGGTATATGTCATTTTTACATTGTCTTTCATTTTTTTTAGATCAGAAGATATTGTTTCTACTTAAATTATATGAAAATAATGGTCTAAGCCTTCTTGACTTCAGGTTTGTTTATACATCTTGGTCATTGTAATAGGTGAAAAATGTGCATATCTTGTCAGCCTTATTTTGCTATGCTTTGCTTAACCAGAATTGGTTGAGTAAACCAATATATACTGGGTTCATAAAATAGATTAAGATGTAAACTATTTATAGAAAATAGTTTATATAAATATAAGCTATTTACAAAGTACAAAGCGTGGGTTTACAATGCATAATAAGTTGAAATCAAGCAAGCAACATGATATATAGCCTAAAACTATAGGCATATGAGACTCTCAAAAAAAGTGTGACTCTCAGAATCCTTCAAAACATTGTTATCGAACAGTAATTTTTAGTGTAGCAAAATAGGAAAATTATTTAAACATGTAATGAGTGTAATCTTAATTCAACTTAATTTTAATTTTAATTAAGGCTATAAGATTACTAAATGAAATCGTTTAGTTTTTGCCTGGCTCCACCTGTTAGTTTTTGGAATGAAGCCTTCCGTACACCATTCAAAAGTCAAGAAATATTTATACAGTCTTGGAATAGTGTCTACAATTTCTCCTTAAATTATTTACTGCTGCCATAACTGCTTGTGGTCGCCAAACTCAAAGTGCAGTAAGTAATATGAGTCATCTGACTGCTGCCATCTTCCTATAACTAGAAGCAGCAGAAATGCAGAGTGGGAACTCCCTTACCAACCATATATGTGCAAGGACAGATAACATAAGATAATAAAGTTGTTTTATCTGTTAGGAAAATGGCACTTTGCTTTCTCTTTGCTTTGCAGGCCTTCAGATATTGGTACTTGGCTATGGGTTTCAGCATAAACTTAATGAACTGGTAAATTCAGGGACTGCCTTTTCTTCTGATCATTCTCCCAATTTACTTCAATGTTCAAGAAACGCTGTTATATAAATATTCTTCCCACAAGAGATAGAGTTCTAGGACAGATGCGTGTCATCTCTCCTGGTCACAAAGTGAATATAATGGTAGCACTTAAATATTTGGATCATCTTGCACCTGGGACAAGCAATATTCATGATAGCTAGAAATACTGTTGGAATATCTCCCCTGTCTTGACATACTTTTCTGAATCATTAAAGAACATCTTGAAGGCAGCAGTTTGGGTTCTATTGATTAGTTTTAAAAAACATTGTGGTTATGAAAAGAAGCCTTCTGTTGACAGTGATTTTGTTGACACACTTTGCAGGAGTCAAGACTTAGTACGGATAATTCACTGTGATCATCTCTCAGCAATTTACCAAAAAGAACAGAGTGGACTAAATGTCATTTCATAATGGTTTAATTTTGTTTGAAATGGCTTAAGAAGTGGAGGCAAAAAGCTAGCCTTGTTCTATGTTAATAAGTCAGGTTAATATTTTAATTGCTATTTTCTCTTCAAGTAGAACATAAAAATACATGTTTTTCTTCTGGTATAATTCTAGAATATTGCTTTGGGGTCCAGCTGCTGTGGAGCATCATAAAACATGCAAAAGTTTGGGGAAGTCACTGTGGCAGCAACCAAGCATGCAAGAAATTATGTGCCTTCTGGATCGAGAAGTAATGATGAGGACCATACTCCACTTCCCCCAGCATCGGCGTCTTCTTTCCCCTGAGGTGCCTTGGACTTAACTGCAGATTTCTGTTCTTTTTGTATATAAATTAACTTGATGCGCAGGGATTAAGTATCAGATCCCTGTTGAGGATTTGTTATTTTGTTTTGAGCTTATTGAGAAGACAGTTAAAGTGTTTCTGCAAAAAGAAAAATCAGTCAAGCCAACATGTAGCAGTAATTTCTTAAGTTTACAGGTAATCCTCAATTTATAATTAGTCATTTAACAACCATTCACAGTGATGATGGCCTTGAAACAGGTGCTCTATGGCCAGGGATGAAATCTACTTATCTTCACTACCAGTTTGGGTGCGCTCCCGCGCAGGAGTATACACACACTAAGCACATGCGTGCCTCTTCTGCACATGCACAGATGGTTAAAAAACGGGACTTAATGACGTCCCGGCGGGTGGGTGGAGCCTCCCACTGCCAGCGCAGAACCAGGGGGATTTCACCACTGTCTATGGCCCATAAAGCACTTTTACTGTCATAAAACATTATGTAGGGCTCCCCCCAATCACATGACCATATTTCAGCCCCTTGGCAACCTGTTCTCATTTATAACCAGTTCCCAAAGTGCCTGTGATCACAATTTATACTCTTCTCTCTGACCTTCCCCAGAAAGTGAATGGGGAAGCCAGCAAGGAAGGTTGCTGATGGGAGGGGGGACATTGGATTCCCTATGACAGGGGTCCCCAACCCCTGGGCCTCTGCCCACTTCAGGGCTGTGACCAATTTGCAACTGGTCTGCGGAAAGCATCAGGCGAGCTCACATGCTCAACTCCGCTTGCAGAAATGGAGCTGTGCACGTGGATGTATGTACCCGCCACTCAAACAAACATCCTCTCTCCCCCACACACACCAGGCCATCAAGCTGGAAGGGTTGGAGACCTCTGCCCTACAAGGACTGAGGAGTTTTCCCTCCCTTCTGTGCAAGGTGGAGCAATCCTCCCATGTGCTGAAGGAATGGACCTCAAATCTGGCAAAAATGCTAGTGAATGCCAGCATTCTGTGCCTTTCAGAACACTTTCTTTCCTCAGAGGGGAAATTCCTTGGTGCGCTGAAGGAATGGACTTCAAATTTGGTGAAAAAGTTAGCACATGCTAGCTTTCTAATCATCATTCTCCTTGGTGGGACAGGCAGAGGGCCCTAGTCTCCTGGGTATGGTGGGAAGCCCAAGCCCTCTCTCTGTCCCACCCTGTCCAGGAGGGTTGAGCTCTCTCCCTGGCACTCTGCATAATGACCCATGTGATTGCTTAATGACTTCAACTGGGCGAGCCAGAATTGCAGTTGTTAAGTGAATATATAGCATAGCATCTCTGTTGACAATCACTTTGCTCAACAACTGAGATTCCGGACCCAATTACAGTCATAAGTGGAAGATCACCTGTACGGGTTTTTTTGCAGGATTTGTATGATATATTCGGAGAAAAAACAACCAAGGGACCTAAAATCCAAGAAGCAAATCACAATTCAGGCATGCATTCTTTTATGTATTTCATTTTAGGAAGAACATATGTTCCAAAGCAAAGGAAAAAGTGATGTGGCTTTTGAAGATCTCTACGATCCATGTTTTCTTCTCCAGCTATTCAGTGAATTATTAAGGCCAGGTATATAAAGTGATTGTCTTGCATTGTCTGGAAGCATTCAATACAATATGAACTTTTGGATCAGTCTTTCCCAATCTGGGCCAGCAATTGGTTGGCTGCTGTTCCAAGAGTTTCAGCATTTGGGGAGGGCTATATATTGGGGAAGATACCATAAACACTGTTTTCACAAAAAATGTTTCAGTTCTAAACTTGTTAGGTCTTAAGACGGGGGATCTTGCACAAGATCTTAGGGGCATCTACCAGAAAACCTGCTGAATCAAACAATCTTCTTCTTGGTCAACATAAATTTGATTTTGTCGTTTGATTTGGATTTTTTCTGAAGTGTCTCTTTTTGATTAAGGGGATTTACGTTTCCTTGCCTGAGTTAAAAGAAAAACTGATTGTATTTGAGAATATTTTCCAGCTGTCTCTGTTATTGTTCTTAGGGTAAATATTACATTGTGGCAACAATTTTCTACAAGTCTAGTTTAGGTTCCTTTATGTTTATGTGGCATCTTCTTTATGCTGTTCAAACTGAGGATTCCATTGTATGTCCTGCTTGCCTTAATACTTCCTTTTATACAGTTTAAAAACAGGCTAATTTCATGAATCTTTTGACTACAGAATTCTGCAGGACAGTTGAGCATCCTTAGCTGTGGATGTGGGCCAAAGAACCCGTGTTTCTTTTTTTGTGGTGTTAAACCATATTACTTTAAAAAAGAGAAAGAGAGATGGCAGTTTCCAGAACTGATTATTGTATCAGCAATTGTTTGCTTAGCAGCCATCTTTCCAAGGTTCTGTAAATAAACTCTGTGTTCAACATAAATTAAAGCTACATTAGCAACTGATTCTAGGTAGCAAGGTCAGGGTTTTTTGTACATGTTTCTTTGTATGTCCTAGACCTATTTTCATATTAATCTTCAGAAAGTTCATGGAGGCCTTGCCCATAAAAAGGTTTTATCCTTGATAGAATGTGTCTTTTTATAAAATGGAATTGAGGGATTAACCAAAACCGCTTTTCATTCTGCCTCTGTCCCCCCAATTGCAGTGATTTTCATTAGATTTACAGCTCCACAGACATATGTGTACTGATCAAATAAAAATTCAAATCCTTCTCACAGGATACATAGAAAAGTGTAGTAAGAGATAACTACTCTGTTTTTACTGGCCATGAATATGTATTCTGATAGAGGTGAACTGAAAAAAAGGGAGGGGGAAAATGGTATTTATACCAGAATGTAGAATCCATTAGAATGGTACAGCAGAGATCCTTATATGTGAGAACTTTAAGGCAATTCAACTTTATACAGGGAAGACTGTTTTTCTAAAAGTCCGTCATTAATTCTGCTGGTGATTCTTGTGATTTTAATGTGTGCATTCAGATTTTATTTTCTTCAATTATTTTTGAAATACTTTCTTAATAAAAATGCATATTTCTTTCCTTCCTGTTGTGTAGAGTGTGTGGTGGCATGTCATAAGTTTGTCGAAGTCAATGCATTGGGCTTGACAGTAGCTGCCCTTAGCAGCTGTGACAGTAACATGCGTGCTGCTGCCTACCATGTCCTGAGTTCCTTTCGCTCTCATCTGGAAGCAGCTCGGTTTCGAGAACAGAAACAGGTAGAGATGAGTTAACTTTTGTACCACTAATCAGAAAAAGAAACTTTCTGGATTAAAATGAAATCCATTCTATTCCAGTAATTTAGAATATCTTGATTGTTAATTTTTTAAATTAAATCCAATCTGGAATCATAATTAGAATGCTTATTTTCTTCTTCTGTCAAATATGACAATATTTTAAGAGCACTTTGTAATTTATCTGTCTTCCTGAAATTTGAGGTTATGTATGAATCAACAGGTAAATGAATCCAAGTATGTATTAATATTCTTTATGCAATTTTAAAATTAGATTTAAACTACTAGTAATTTCTACTTTATTATGCATCCACGTTGATCTTGTATATTTAAATGCTGTGGTTTCAATGAGTGTGTTAATCTGGGATTAGGATAAATACCAATTTATTTGTAGTGGCTCTAAAGGAAAATAAATATTGTTCTATGAAAAATAGTTTTGTGAGTGCAATTAAATGTTTCTAAATGGAATTTTTAAAAATCTTTTTCCAGTTGTTTTACTTTTTCTCTTTTTTGTAGTTGCTGTACCTTATGGAGGTTGTGCAAAATGGAATAAAACAACCAAACCTCAGATTTACTTTCCCTTTAACGCTGTATATAGCTAGAGTTGCTCAGCAAATACTGAAGCCAGGTACTATAGAACTTTGTAGAGTTTTTGTCTATGACTTTCCCATTGCATAAAAACAATGGAAATTTTGAAATAATAGAAAATACTTGTAGGTCAGGTTTTAGATTTTGGTAGTGGTTTGCTCTCTCACCACACTGGCATACAAAACATATATAAGCTAAAGGGGAATAGAAGAAGACACTTCTACTGAAGTCCCACTGCTGATTTTACTCAGCCTAGTAACAAAATATTTGAGAGCTAAATGAGCTAAGCTCAGAGAGCAAACCACTACAAAAACAATGGAAATATTTGCAATTCACAAAATAATGCGGCAAATGGCCATTTTCCATTTGAGATATCTATGTTATATTGCCTCCATTGGAGAAAAGTTAATAGTAGAGGGGAAAATACAGTGAAGTTAATTCTATGTAAATATATGTACAACAAAACAAATTAAGAAAATGAAAATGATAGTTGATACCTGTGATTTGTATTACAAATTTTAGATGTTTTATGCATGAAAAATATTTTTATTGTTAAGATAAGAATATAACATAAATGTAGTTATATAATGTGCTTTGTAATGAATATGAAAATATGCAGTCCTTTTTCATGAGCCGTGGCAACACAGTGGTTAGAATGTAGTATTGCAAGCTAATTCTGCTGACTGCCACATTTCGATTCTCACCAGCTCAAGGTTGACTCAGCCTTCCATCCTTCTGAGATCTGTAAAATGAGGATCCTCTATTCTATGGGGTCAATATGCTGACTCTAAAACTGCTTAGAGAAGGGCAGCATTGTAAAGCGATATATAAATCTGTGCTATTGCTATAATATTCAATTATGTGTTGTTGTTTTTACAGAGGAACATATGTATACAAAGTTGAACCGATTTCTTCTATCCCACCAGTATTTGGATTTGAGAAAAGTGCCAGGATTTTTTCACCTTTTCTATAGTTTTGATTCAGAGGTAAAGAGACTCATATGGACATTTTATGTCCAGCTATCTTTTTTCATCTTCGTTTGCTCCATTGCTTAGATATTACTATTCAATTACTTTCCTGCTGTTAAGTTGCCATTTTAAACATGTTCTCCAGAAAGTCTCATCCTGAAAAACCTTTGCAACTTTTGCATGCTTATTTGACATAAGAAAAATGTGTAATATTGTTTTATGTCCACATGCAATCGAAGGTAAACTTTCTGATAGAAAATAAGTTTGATTTCACCATATATGCAGAGTTATTATGAAAATCTTTGGGCATTATAGATTGCTAATATTCATTTAGTTGAGTCTGCTGATTCAAAGAAAACTGAATAAAATTGAGTTGTAATCACTAAATTGTAAGCAGAAAAATAGCTGCTAGTATATCTGGAATTTAAGTGGTTCAACTGTCGTTTAAGTATTTATAATTTTTTTTAGTCCTTTTTAATCCTTTTTGAAGCACATCTGTTGTCTGGATTCAGCATTCTCTCTACATGAAAAAGAAGTATAATGTAATTTTGCTTGATTCTTTGATGATGCTTTATGCATTTTCTTTGTTTTCTAGCACAAAATGGAGCGTGAATGGGTTCTAGCTATTATTGGAGAAGGTCTCAAAGATAAAAACTGCTATCAGCTGTATGATTATCAAAGAATTTTCCATGTCATTCTGTCCTTCTTCCATAGCCCATTGTGTGATGAAGCAACACAGGTAAAACTCTTCTAAAAATAAAATGGTTTTCATTTCATTCAGAGCAGGAATGGCATTTATACTTTTATCTCAAAATGTCAATCTGAGTCTGTCAGTGTAAATTGAATGTTTGCCTATACATTCTGTAATAAATGTAACATTTGAAACAAAAAAAAATATAGAGACTTACAAAATGTTGTTGCAGTCAGTTGGATTTTTCAGTCTAAGATTTTAAACTGTGATGCATAGGGTTGCCATTTCTGTGAAATGTTGTGGAAGATGGCAAAGAGGCCACCAGGAGAAAGAAGCAAGTTTGAAAGATTACCGCCTTTCCACTCCTGTTTGGAATAGACCCCTTTGGAGCAAAAAACTACTTTAAGCAGAAGAATATAATTGAATGCAACTTCAAATTAGTCTGGATGAAAATATAGAATCTGCATGCTGACATTATTGCCCTTTGCATTTTGTGATCTATGATGGGCAACTTGTGTATTCAGGTATAGAATTTGCACAACACAAAAATAGTCCAGGAAACAGAAAAACTTCCAGAAAGCCTAATCTGACATGGATTTACCAATATGTTTGGGTACATGCGCACGCACGCACACACACACACAGATTCTTCAATTGTTGTAGTCTACCTGAGGATTCATTATCCCAGACTCTTGCATCTCTATCTAGTTGCCCTATATTAGTTGGTATGATTGCTCCCACAACTGAAATTCTCTTAGTTGGTATGATTGCTCCCACAACTGAAATTCAACATAAAAAATTTAATGAACATCGTGACAACTACAGCAACATCACTTTATTCTCTTCCCTAGGAAGTTTGATAGTATATGAACACAGATAATATGATAATCAGTATTTCTCCAAATACTCCCTAATAGTTAGGGTTGAATTGTAGCCACTATTATTAAAACATTAGATGCTATCCGGATCTATAACATGGTGCTAGAGAATTCCCTTTTATCATCTTCTTTTATTAATAGTATTGGTTTTGTTTTGCTTTGCTTTGCTTTTCAGTATCAGATTCTGGAAATACTTCAAAATGCTGCATACATCACTAAAGCTGCTTATGAACTAATAAGGGACCATAGCCTTTTAACCTGGCTGCTATGTGTTGTTGAGAAAAGGTAGGCCTCTGTGCTAACCAGGGATGTGATTGGGGTCTGTCTGTCTGTCTCTCTCTCTCTCTCTCTTTCTCTCCTCAGTAAGCGATTAAGATTAGATTTCTTTTTAAAGAACACAGTATGCAATAACGCAATTTAAATCCTTTCCAATTAATTTATATAATTGTTCAGGGGATATTGCCTTTCATAGATGTTTTCTTCTTCATATTTAGACTTTTTGATATAATTGAATAATAATCAAAAAAATGACTTGGTAAGTTTATTAAAAGCTTAAGAAGTACTTCAGGGTCAAATAAAAGCTCAGTTCAAAATATGCCACCTCTTTTAAAAATATCAACTTCCCTTAAAGCAAGTGACTTATTCAAAATTTTATTTGAATAAATCTGAAGAATTTCATATCTGAAGAATGTAATACTGTATAATTGAAAATAGTATAAAAGTAACTCTAGTAACTAGTCTTGTATTATCCTGAATGCTACAATACTTGGAAGTATTTTTTAAAATCAAATTGTAAGGGTTAATATACAATTTATATAAAAGAAATTGAATTGAGATGTTCCAATTATTTTGCCAGTTCCTAAAAATGCAAGCTTTTATAATGTAAAAACCTACAGTATAGTAATAAAATTAAATGTTTTCCTGAAATGCTTGTCTTTTTTATTTCTAGATTTCTAGAAAACAAGTTGTTAATATGTATAATCTCCTTAATCAACACTCTCTGGAAAACTAATTTAGGAAATAAGCAAACTTCACTCAGATCATCTAGCCAATTAAAAGAATTAAAAGAGAATCAGAAATTCCTTCCCATCCAGTTTATTAATGAATTTCTCCATGTTCTGCTCACACTTCTTAACCACATCAGGTAATTATTACCTACTTTTAAAGTATTGTTTTGTTGTACTGCTTTGGCATATACTTTTCCTTTACAAAAATAATTACTTTTTCATTGTAAATAAGAGTAATATTTGTCATCATCATAATCTAGCCCAGTCTAGGCAGCCATTAATATTTTCTGCTGAAGTCAGGCCTGTCTTCCATACTTCAGGCTTTGTATCATTTGGAATTTCTATCTCATTGCTACTGATTTAGGAGGCTTTTCTTAAGGTTGTTTCACACTAGTTTGGATCCTGTTAGCAGAACTGAATATGTAGGTATCGACTACATATGTTCTTTTGAGCCTTTCTTTTAGGTGGGCTTTTGACCTATCTTAACCCCCTACAGCTGTGGTGGTGAACCTATGGCACACATATGCCGGAGGTGGCATACAGGGCCCTCTCTGCTGCCATGCACGCTGTCGCCC
This sequence comes from Sibynophis collaris, assembly GCA_036250565.1. Taxonomy (NCBI): domain Eukaryota; kingdom Metazoa; phylum Chordata; class Lepidosauria; order Squamata; family Sibynophiidae; genus Sibynophis; species Sibynophis collaris. The sequence goes on along the minus strand of JANHFK010005323.1, from coordinate 187,667 downwards.
CAGACAGATCTCTGTAGTGTTTCTTTCGTGAGTTTCTGTTTCCTTGCAAATGATGAAACAGAAGCTCATGAAAGAAAAAGATCTTACCTCTTGCTGCGCTGCCGGTGTTGGGATGCCCTGCCTCCCGCCAGCCAACTGGTCTCTGCTGTGCATGCCCAGATGCCTGCGCATGCACGCGCACACCTTTCCATTTGAGCATGCACGTGCACGCAGTTTGGGCACTCAGTATCTAAAAGGTTCACCATCACTGCCCTACAGATATTCTTATCTAAGGGAGATGTTAAATCTAATTTTAATTCTTAATGAACAATAAAATAAATGTATGTTTTATAGCTTTCCTCCCCCGTGTCTTCACATTCCTAAGAAAGAATTTAGAAGTTGAAATTATCAGCTTTGCAATAGTTGAGCTACAAGGTGCCTAGGGCATGACTCACTGAAGGGCTTCTGATCCAGTAAAGGATGCAACTGGTGCACCAACTGGAGCTGCTCAAATGCCTTTATGACACAGCTGCCATCTGCTTACAGAACAGGACCCCCAAATTGCATTGGTTAAAGATTTAATATTCCCAGATCCAATGAGCCTTAATAACCCACGGCTTGGTCTTGGTAGGATTGAGTCAAAGTTGGCTGCTACACATCCAGGGAGCAACAGATTCGGAAGCCATAAAATTTGATAAGTCATTGGCTCCAAGTCACATATTAATATTAATTTTCTATAAGATTAATATATAGGTACAACATTTATGTCAGATTTGTAATGTTTTCCAATAATGTATAAATTATCCATCAGTTTCTTGTTTTGCTTCATTCAGGAATAAGGTTAACCATTCTCTGCCTAACAAAATCAACAGTGAGCAGTGAACTATATTGTGCATAATGTGAGATGATATAAATATTTTTTCCTAATTTTATCCCCTATCTTCTGCTAAATAGAACCAACTTGGATCCTGTTGAGTTTATTCAGTTTTTCAATGTATTAAGTTCTGTATTGGAATACCGTACTCTGGTTATTGAAGCCTTCAGAGAAATGGGCAGATTCATTGTAAATGAACATATCCTTTCAAACAATGATGTGTTGATACTTTTGTACAAGTGGAGTATAATTAGCAAAGATGTGGAACTTCAGGGTGACCTGCATGTTGTTGCACAACAATACCAAATCAAAGAATTGCTTAGTAAGTATTCTCAAAGTACTTCAGAGTTGCCATGTTATATTAATGTCTAGATTCAGCAAATGCTTTAAAAACAGCCACTTATTTCGAGATCAAAATAGATTCCTGCATTTGTAATAACTCTCACAAAACAATATGCTGTTTGCCATATGAGTTACTCTAGAACCTTGATAGGGAACCTATGGCACGTGTGCCAGAGGTGGCACTCAGAGCCCTCTATGTGGGCACATGCTCTTCCAGGTTCAATCGTAGACCCCGGCACCCCGAAGAGAGTAGATGGCCAGTGTGCGTGCACGCTGGACCAGCTGGCCAGTGTGCATGGGTGCGACGGAACCTGGAAGAGCATCTGGCTGGTGTGCATGTGCGCGCATGCTCCAGTTTCGGCACTCAGTGCCAAATAGGTTAACTATCACTGCTTTAAAATATTGAATTCAGCAGGCATATATCTGAAAATATCTCCTTGATTAATGATGGCAAATTAATTTGAATATTTCCATGCTCAGCCTCACCAAAAGTCAGTGTCAGAAGCTTTTTATATAACACAAAGTCATTAGAAATAGGGACATCATCAGTATTTTGGATTGTCAAAGATTATTTCATGAAATGCAATCCCTAATGAGGGAGGAATAACTGAGGAAGAACTGTAAGGGAGTTAAAATACTTTGAAAATACCAGTATGTAGGGATATAGTGTATAAACAACTTTATATTGTGTAATGTGAACATGTATCTGATTCTGTTTAGCTAAACTGCTACCACTGATGTTAATTTTAAAGGCGAGTGTAAACCTTTGATGCATTTGATACAGATATTTTTGCTGCACAAAATAGGTGCTGTTCCAGAGATCTTGTTAGATATTAAATAACATTTGCTTTTAATAATTGAGGTGCCATAATTAACTTGCTGGTATTTATTTAATATTAAATCTGCTACTTTTTGTTTATAAAAGGGGTTTTGCTTTTATCTACTTCAGGAAATACCGACAGGAACAAACCATGGTTACATTCTCAAGCATCAATCCGACTAACTCAGAGAAAAAATAAAATTGAAATAGAGGAAACTGCAATCTCTGTATGGAAAGAAGTTTATTTAAATGAATGTAGAACTGTTCTGAGATCCATTTTTATCCACTGGGAACCTGTTTTACTGGAAACATCAGCAAAATCTCCAACAGAACAGAAAGGATATAGTAATCCAGATCTTACCTGCAAGATTGCTTATTTAGTATTTAGATGGCTTGTGACATCCTTCCTTGATAGCAACTTGAACATTCAGAATGCACTCCTGGTTTTCTGGTGGTTTAAAAAATGTGGTTTTGGAAACAAAATTATATTGGATTATATTCTTAAAGACGGAATCCTGAAAAGGGCTATATTTAAGCTTTATAGTAGCATCTGGAATGCCTCTAAAGTTGTGAAATTGAGTGAGCTCTCTGTGCTTAATGGAATAATGCTCCATTTACTAGAATCTCAGGGCCTGACAGAAAATAATTTTCATGGGGCTGTGAAAAAATTCTGCCTCACTGAAGTGACAGAAGTGAACAAAGGTAACTTTTTTTTACACAAAAAATACAGTCCTTTCCTTACATGTTGCCTTTAACATACGCTAAGTTAAGTTAATAGACACGATTAGAAGTCATCAAATTGAAAAGGGCTGTTCTGCTTCATGAAACCTTGAAATTTGCTATATATCATAAGACGTTAACATTTCCAGAAGATGGGTTGTGGTCAAGGGCAAATAATAGTTCAGAACATTGGGTTTTAGTATATAATTATCTGTAATATCCCAAAGGTGCTTTTTTCAAAAGGCAACTGGACTTTCTTTATTTTTCCTTGAAGACATTTCGCTTTTCATCCAAGAACTTCAGAACTGAAGAAGCTTCTTGGATGAGAAGCAAAATGTCTTCAAGGAAAAACAAAGGAAGTCCAGTTGCCTTTTGAAAAAAGCACCTTTGGGACAACCATTACCTGGATGGCTAAGAATCTCCATAGATATCTTTAATATCATTAAAACAAGGTACAGTAATGTTTAACAGTTTGAGTCTTCAAGTATTACAGTTTTTCTGCTATTTTTAAGTCAAGATAATACAATATTTCTAGTAGCTATTCAAATATTAATTTTGGGGGGGAATGAGGTTATAATTGGAGTGGGTGGGTTCTTCTGGAAAATGAAATGTTCATGGCAGATCTTTTGAGGACTAAATTAAATCTATAAATCAGATACTCAAATACTAATAACTAGGAATATCTAAACTAGGCATGTTCAACCTGCTGGATGCAGACTGCATAAATAGCTCTGGACAGCTAGTAATCCACTCCCACAAGACCATAAAGTTTTAGGGGTATTATGCGATTTGTACACATTGACTATATTACACATTTTACATGTGGCCCAAGAAAATTCCTGTTCATTCAGTGTAGACCAGGCAAGCCAAAAGATTGGATATCTAGTATCTAAACCATTCTCAATGCAAGTCATTCTCAGTACAAAACAAAACAAAAAGGTCTGTTTCAATTAGGGTAGAAGTATGCTGGGAGAAGCACATGAAAAGCCAAGTTATCAGTAGCTGAAGGGAGGAAAGCAGATAGGGACAGTTCTTAGGTGGCATGGTGGCACATGTCATACTGGGACATCAACAGAGACTGAGAAGGGAAAGCACTGAGGAAATTGAGGGGTAGACCAGAAGGATATGCTATGTTGAGATTTGCTAAGAGGTGAAAAGACAGAGGACAACATATATAACTCAGTCATCTAAATTTTGCTTTGTATAAACCAAAATGTTATGGGTTTTGGCCTGCCATACCATGACAGAATTTCAGCCATAGGGTAGGTTCTTTCAAGTTTGAAACAAAGTTGTTTTCTCATGTTATGCATACCCCTTTTGTAATTATCATTTTCTTTTTCCTAGCTGCAAGCATTTTCCTTACTTCAATTTATATTGGAGACATTTGGCTAGGAGCAAGGCAACCAGACATGTTTATGACACACATTAAACTAATATGTGAAGCAAGCGATACTGAACGAAATGACAAAAAAAGGTTGGAATTTGAAGATTCGATGGTTTCTCTCTGCAAAGACATATACTCATTTTTAAGTCTTCATTGTCATATTCAGCCTTAAACTCAAACATTTGTCAACTTTCTTATTTTGAAAATAAAAAATAAAATAAGAACCATTGTGTACAATTCTACAGGAATTGTTTCAAAAACAGTGTCTATTTTCCTATTAACAGTAACACAATTGTATGTTATAATAGGCATGATGTCAAATAAATTATATTTTTTCAAAATTTGGCAAAGCTGGTTTTAGATGCTATTTTTCTATATTGTGTTTTAAACTGGAAAAAATAATGAACAAAACATTGATTTGAAGTTAATAATTTTGCAGTAAAGTTGTGTGAAATAAAGATATCCATTAGAGTTGTGTATGGTTTGAAAATGATTTTAGAAGTAGTGTTTTGTTATATATGCAGAAATAGAGAAACAGTCCCATTTTAAAGCAACTGCATTTCTTTCCAGGCTTCTGTTTTAATAAATCACATTAAAAAGTGAAGTTACTTTAATGGGACGATCTTTTCAAAAACAGTATCTTTGTATCAAGTTCATTACATAGAAGCCTGAAAAAAAATGACAAAGAATATTTTTCTGAATTATTTTTGAAGCATGCACATCCCTAGTATATAAATCTCCACACTCCAAAAGAGTTTTTCCTTCTCTGAAGCTTCTGAAATGTTCACAAGAACAGTAACCAATGTTTGAAATAGTTTTCTTTAATCATATCACTGCATATGATTTCATGTGTAACTATTATCCTCTTTTAGAAAGCTTATAACTGGGTCCATATTGTGAGATAAAAACCTCAAAATAATACTGATGCAGAAATTGCTTCAGCTAAATATGATTTCTCAACTATAAGAAGCCATTCCTTTAATTCGAAGGTACATAATGCACAGGCTTCATACAATCCCATATCTGAATCCAGAAACTGGCTGAAAGAAAACAAGACCACAGTAGTGTCAGGGTTATACTTTGTTTTGTTTCTTTTGTCATGTTACCAAGCTAGTCTGTCATATTCATTTACAAGAAATTGTCTGCCACATTATTTTGCAAAAGTGCTTAGCTATTTTCTGTAAGGGTGTAATGAAATCTGACTTCATTAACTGTTATGAATTAATATGTTATATTTATTATACTTATTAACACACAATATTAATATTTTTGAAAAAAACGAATAGAAAAAAAAGGGGCCCAAAAAAGCACACCATGAAGTGAATCAGGAATTTACAAGCAAATCAAATTGGCTAAAATGAAATTTATTAAGATAAACATTTTCAACATTAGATTTACATAATTGAGTATCCTACGTGGTTTGAAAAATTGCAAGTTATATTTAAAATCCAAATAATATATGAACAGCAGTAAAATCAATACGTTATAAATCACAAAGTGATATAAATATAATAATTTCTGTCCAAACAAATCACTGAAAATTAGAATAATATCACTTTTAGATATGGTATAAACTCATATATGGTATTATAATCCTTTAACGGTTCCCAAGTTGAATTACATTCTGCGTCAGATTTACTTTTGAAATATAAGAGTTATTTTGGACATAGAGGTATACTCCTACGGGTTAATTAGCCATTCTTCTGAGAGAGAATTCTGTGTACTTTCCTATCAGAAGTGTAAAGAGTCCTTGCAGCAATTAACATGTACAAAGCTGCTCCAGTGTACTTTGTAGGAATATAAGCTTTGATCATATTAAATTGGTTGGAAAGGAAACTAAGCTTTTATAAATTGTTTCAATCCATTAGAGATTAGTTTTCAACATAGTTGAGCTGTGCAACATTGCTACCAAATATGGAAAAATGATCCAACCAGATTATTAGATTTCCAGTAATTCTTAGAAAATAAACTATACCTGTCATTGTAAAACTTTGCCCAATATTATACAACACTATTGTATATTTTAAATTACAGAAAATAAAAAAATATTTTTGATTTTTTATAGTAATGCTGCTTCCAATATATGATACATTCTATTCAGATAAAAGGACGTGCAGCTTTAATGTTGCATATACATACATACACAGAAATGTTTGTATTTTATAAAGTGAATAATTTATAATATAGAGCCACTGAATTTTGTTCCACTGAATCTGAGGCATAACTACTTTTTAATTAGTCTTAAGTAATGTTCAATCACAACTTATTTGCAATTAGGACAAAAGTCAATGTGCAGATTCAGCCAATTTTTTTTTATAACAATCATTATGTATTGTGTAAAAATAAAAGTAATGTAATATTTCTATTCAATTCAATTCAATCATTCAATTTCCTGAATGATTTGAAGCATGACTTTTAGCTTCTAATCTGTATATATAATGTTAAAGTTTTGTCTCATCTAGGTATAACTCATTTGTTTTTGTTTTTTTTAATTAAATTGTGGATTTCATATTTTCTGGTAAATTTACCCTTTTGTATTATTTACTACAATGATTGTTATGTAACAAAAAAGCCAAAGTATTTTTTTTGAAGAATTACATGGTTTTTTTACATGGATATTCCTCCTAGCACATTATACTATATTATAATATGTAGTGGGCTTCATATTTCATTTGTGAGAAGGTTTTACACTGAATTGTCCGTATGGTGACATGGTAATCTATTCTTGAACAGAGCTCTTCAATTTCTTCTCTTTGGTTATCTACAAATGTTCATACAGTGTCATTGTTAACAAGATTTTGATGAATAGTTTCTGAACAATTCCATGGAAACTTCTTTGATCCTCTAGTCCTGGGAACAAAATTGCTAAATTAAGTTTGATTATCTTTAAAGTGTTATCAGGTAACATGGGAGATCAGTATATCATATAATAAATTTATTGGCTCGAATCACACTGAACCTTATACCAGTGAGGATTTCAA
>JANHFK010005323.1:168938-179010 GCA_036250565.1 Sibynophis collaris | reverse complement strand
CAATGGGTGGAAACTAATCAAGGAGAGAAGCAACCTAGAACTAAGGAGAAATTTCCTGACAGAACAATTAATCAGTGAAATAACTTGCCTCCTGAAGTTGTGAATGCTCCAACACTGGATGTTTTTAAGAGGAGATTGGATCACTATTCATCTGAAATGTTATAGGTTTCCTGCCTGAGGAGGTGGTTGGATTAGAAGACCTCCAAGGTCCCCTTCCAACTCTGTTATTCTTTTGTGTTATTCTATTATTTCAATAGTCCATTTTAAACATAAATTGCAGGTGCCTGCCTAGTTACTTTCGAGAGATATTTTTCTAGATTAATCCATTAAAATTAAACACATTTTATTTAAAAAGAATAAAACATGCTTGGGATCTATTTCCTTGTATTCTAGAAGTAACACTGGCCATAAAAAACCTGCCTCCATGAAGGCAAGGAAGATTAAATTTATCTCCACCCATAGAATTTAAGGTTTCCCTGGTTCTCCTCCTCTGTCTAAGATATTTATATCTGAAAGACTGACCCTTTCAGTTAAGGGGGAATAAAATATTTATTTCTGCCTAGTGGAAAGAACAGCAGTACTTACATCTGTAGGCTTTCAGCTTACTTGCATCAACTGGAGGTAGATCAAAGTAATCGAAGTAATATTCATAGGACACAATTGTTGAATTGGTCATTTCAGTAGTATAACCAAGGCAGCTTTGGACTCTTAATAGATCCAGCACAAAACTACAGTGTTTCCATAAAGCCAAGCTGTAATTGTGCAAATAAATTTTCATTTGACATCCTTAAATAGATTGAGATAGCAGAACTATTCAGGCTGACCTTCGTTTCTGCCGTTACAGCTGCCAAACGTTAAAATGACACTGAATGTCTCTTGCTTGAACTATGAGCCATGGCCCACTGTGTTATTGTTTGTACTATAATCTAATGCCAACAGTAAAAAAATATTTTGCATCCACATCGTTAAACAACTGTTTAAATTCATTTTAGAATATCAAATGCTGCTTGTCAAGTGCACACCTCCCAACAAGTTTGACAGAAATTGGACAAGGATTACATAATAGATTTATTGTTAAAAACTTCATTTTGGGGTAGGGTTTGTCTGATTTAGCTACCTGCATCCCGAAAAGTATTAAACGTTTGAGAGGGGAAGCATTTGCTGGCCCAGCAGGGTCCCCACGACTACCTGTAACACATGTTTAGGCTTTACCACCAGTTTACTTTGCTTTTAATACATTTACGCACTTTTTTTTAAAGTGCAGGGCTGTATTATAGAATAGTACAGTCTAAATGTCTAGACACGATTCAGAAGTAAATGAAGCCGGCGTTCACATTTCTCTCTCTTCAGACGAAACACGCTCGCAGTCTAGCAATCTCAGCTGTAAACCGTCGAGTTCAAAGCGTTTCAACGGCAAATCCATCAACAGGAGGAGGCCTTTCCATCTTGAGGGCGACCGTGAGCTAGCGCGCATGCGCACAAATCCTACCACCTCCTCCTCCTCCTCCCCTTCCTTGCCCCGCAACTGTTTCTGCCGCCTCTCCTCGGGAAAGAAAACGAAACCACCCTTGTTGACGTGCTAGAGAGGGGCCGCCCGTTATTTCCGGTATTGAGATAAGGGAGGAGGCGGAGTTCGGCGCGGGTGGCTTGGGAAAAAAAAATGGCGGCATTCCCGTTTGAAGAAAGCTCTCTGTCGGCGGTAACATTCTCTGACAACCTAGGGTCCGTTGCAGAAGAAGGGCCGAGCGCGGAGGACCTGCCTATGGTGTTCCTGTGTGCCGGATGTAAACGGCCTGTAGGAGACACGCTCAACTGGGAGGCTAACGACGAGGAGACCGATTGCATCCTGCTCAAGAGTCAGTGGAAAAAAAACAAAACGCTGCGCGTTCTTGGTCGAAATCCTTTTCCCGCGCGAGCGCCCCGTTCCATTCCTCGACGCGCGCAACGGCCTTGCCAGCCGTCGAAAGAATTGTCGCCCTGGGCGTCTTGCCTTGCTCGTTCTCGGGTTGCGGGTCTGTGTTAACAAGTAACGTAGTATATATAGGTAATCCTCGACTTACAACAGTTCATTTAAGTGACCGTTCTGAAGAAAGTTACCTATGACCGTTTTGCACACTTGCAACCTTTGTAAACCTCCCCAGGATCATGTGCCCAAAATTCAGATGCTTTGCAACTGGTTTATATTTATGACCGTCGTTGTGTGCGAAGGTTGTGTGATCACCTTTTGCAATCTTCTGACAAGCAAAGTGGATGGGGAAGCCAGATTCACTTAACAACCTTGTTACTATACTGCAACCCTAATTATACTGCAGTGATTCACTTAACAAGTGTGGCAAGAAAGGTCATACAATGGGGCAAAACTCACTTAAGAAATGTCTCACTTAACAACAGAAATTGTGGGCTCACTTGTCGTAAGTCGAGGAGTACCTGAAGTCATTGTCAGCAGCTATAACTTCTAGGCTAGTGATGGCTAACCTTTTTCTCGTCATGTGCTGAAAATACAAACGCGTGTGCGCACGACAACACTCATATGTGCCGGCACCCATAATGCAATGCAGGGGGCCCCATGCATGCGTGCATGATCCTCCCATGCTCCCCTTGCACCTGCATGCACATATCCCACCCCCCACACCGTTTTGGGCCTCGTAGGCCTCCCTGCAGCCTCCTGGGCCCAAAAAGGGGCCATACCCCCTACACTCCCTCACCCCCTGCGCATGCACACGCAATCCCATGCATGTGCATGTATCCCACATGCACCTCCAGCACATCCCAAAAATCAGCTGGCTGGTGGGAGGCGCGTGCACGGTGGAGCTGAATTGGGCGACTGCTCACATGCCTGCAGAAAGGGCTATGCATGCCAGCTGTGGCATGCGTGCTATAGGTTTGCCATCATGGTACTCTTGTCCCTTTCTCAGAATTGACTGCAAGATTATTTAGGGTTTATTTTTTTCTAAGAACCTGATAATGTTGGTCAAAATCCCAAACCCAAGAGAAGTTGTAGTTTGTCACTACTGTTGTTGAATTGGTGATCTTCAACAAATTTCATATTCAACAAAGCTGGTTTATCTGTTGCTTAGGTTGCTTATGCTGTTGAACTGTATTGTATTGTTTTTTTTTACTCATCTTTAGTTTTCTATGTTACATATTCATTTGATAGCTTTGATGTGTATCTTTCACATTTCAGGTGTTACACTCAATGTCTCAATAGACAAAGAGCAAAAACTCTCAAACCAGGCAGGCGAAACTGGCTGGTAAGTTATGATAAGAACTTCAGAATGAAAGTTATAATTGACCTGTAACAGAACTTTATGTTGCTGTAGCTGATTACTTTTGATTAAAGCTTTTGTTTTGTTTTGAAATGCCCATGTAGTTTAATAGTAACCATATTTAGATGCCCTACTCTTTAATTTATCTGAACCCAGCAAATTAATATTATAGTAATATTTGTGTTAGACCATTCAGTCTCATAACACAGTACATTGTTTTTCATTTTTGAACATTTTATCAGACCAAATGTAAAATCAAAAGGCAAGAGGAAGGAAAATGGATGAAGAAACCCTGAATGTGAGGATAAAATCTGTAGAGATTATATCTGTTTCTCCAGGAATTTTCAGTATTATTTGTTTCATTTGCAGGAAATTCTAAATTATAAAGCATGTAATTAAAAATAAATCTGATGTTTTGCTTTACAGCATTCTTGAAACCTTAGTTTGCTCTGGCTGCAACATGAAACTTGGAAATATTTATAGATGTACTCCAAAACATCTTGACTATAAACGAGATTTATTTTGCTTAAACATAGACTCCCTAGAAAGGTAAGCAAACCTTTCACATTTTCCTTATAATCTCTTAAATAGAATTGGTTACTTTGGAGATTTAACTTCTTCAATTACAGATTTTTTTCCCAAAGGCAAATTGGATGTTTCAAGTCTAATGGAATATTATTTATTACTGGTATTTGTTGCTTTAAATTTATGCAGCATCATTCTTTGTGCTATTGTTTTATGGAACAAGAAAACTACATCAGAAATGCCCCCCCTCCCCAAGTGTTGAGTTTCTATTCATTTCTCCTTCTCCCCTCAAATATTATATCCATCTCTTTATGAAAAAAATCTGTGAAATAGATATAAGTTCCAGAGTTAAAAGTTATTATCACATATTTATAATAATACATCAACATTGTTGACATTGTGTATATTGTTTACTTAGAATTCTGGTGTTTGCATAATTCTAATCACAATGGTTTTTCTGTTTTAAAGTTTTTGGTTTAAATCTCATGGAAATAAAATAGTCATCCGCAAATGAAAAAGAATGAGTTTATCAGCACCTTTTCCAACTGACTTATGTCATTAAAACACAGATCACAGACTATAATGCCATGTAATAAAATTGTAATAAATTTCAATGAAAAAGTTGTTAATTGGAAAGATGCCATTACATTCTTTCTGATTTTTTGCTACTATACATACATTAACATTAACTCCTGCAAATTTCCATACTTTGTTACAAGCAAGGAGAATGTTACAAGTGTTGGTCTTCTGGGCATTATTTTAAAAATGGCATTGAGTTGGTTGATCATTTACTTAATATATTTTGAACTTACAAGTAGATTCAATACTATTATTAGTATTAATTATCACTACTACAGAAAAATGAGAATTGTTCTCTTATCTTTCATCCTTTGACGGACTCTATTGCAGTGTGTACTATAGCCATGACTATTCCCATAAATGATTATTATGTTGCTTTTAACTGTACAAATGTCTAAGTTATACCCTAGGGTCATCAGAACAAAAAGCTAACATTGATGAGGAACCTCTCACACTTGAAAGTCGAGCTAGTTTAGAAGAATCACTAGGACGGGTAAGATAATTATTAGGTATTTATATTTTGCATTCTATATTTATTTATTTAACTGTATTATGATTAACTCTTAAATCTTTTATTTATACACAAGTAAAACCATTCAATAACAGCTAAGGGAAAATTTAGGAGAAAAGAAATATTTTTTTTTGTTCTTTGCTGTGTGCTTCTGTATGAAAATATAATTGCTTTTCTGATTAAACATATTAGCACTACTTTTAACTGTTCATGCAACTGCTTATACTCTTTGTATAATGCTTGTTTGAGACCAATATATCATGCAGTTCCAAATCCCTATTTATATCAGTTATAAGATATGAAAACTGGTATCCACTATGAGTTCTCTGATTATACTGATGAAGTAGGAGAAAAGTGGTATATTAAATTGATTTTTTCAAACTTTATTTAACAGGCAGAAACAATACTGAAAGCCTTAGAACAACGATTATCTGCTGTGGAATCAAGTTTTGCAACTTTTCAGAATATTGGCTGAAAAATAATATTGCTGACATTAATGTTTATAATATTAATAAAACATTTGTATTTACTGTTGTAAAATTGTTGGATTACTGCAAGACTCTAGTTGCAAATTATAAAAGTCTATCCAGTCTTCTGATTAAGAGTACAGACACTTTAGAAACAAAAACAAAATCTCTGGAGTTGAAGAAATCTTGCAAATATACCCACGTGGGTCCTTTTACAATATTTTTTTAATCTCAAGCATTCTAAATAATTGAAATTCCAATAATTTGTCTGTATTTTTGTCAATTCTGTTGTTTTGTGTACTATGTACAATTTCTTACTTTGGTTGGCAGCTTAGATTGTAATGTAGTTAATCCACTTTTTGTGGAAAAGATTATTCCTTTGGATACCTAGTGTTTTTCAGGGCATTACAGTTGAATCCTTTATTTATTGTAGCAGCCATTTAATTGTCTGCTGGTTTATTATGGTAGGGGCTCTACTGGTAGGGGCTATATACATATTTCTTAAATTTGTGTTGTTCTAATGATTTTTTTCTACTGTACTTTGAAATATTCGAAAATTCAAACTAATATGGGAAGAAATTCTTAACCAATAATAAAGCATAGAAATAAATTGACTATACTAGTTATTTTACAAAATAAAGTGGTAAAAGTTATATAATGTAAATGTTTGTCACTGTATTTTAGAAGAATTGTTTTCTAATATCAGGAATGCTGTTGAAAAATCAAAATACTTGAATACAGTGATATACATGTTTCAGTATAAATAAAAATTTATAGTTAAACTGCAATTTAAAATTCAGTTTTCTTGTAAGTCTTTGTGCTTATTTATTACTTTATTCTGTAATTAAGAATAGAATAGAAGCTACATGTAGTTTGCCATACTGAAATGTCTTTTAGGTTCCAAATAAATCTAGGTGGGATTAGTCATCACAGATTTCTCATTATGTTGTAGCACATTTTGTTCATCTAAATAGAACACATCATGCTGGTTTATCCTTATTTTTTTCTTCTTTAAACATGGAAAAAGCAGCTACTATTCATAAAACTATAATTTGATGTATAAAGTATGTATGTGCGCTTGTATATTGCATATAGACATTCAAATATCAGTTCTTATTTCTATTTGTTTAAATAGAATGGGGTATGTTGAATAAAACAAAATCTGTATTGACATGAGGTTTTACCCTGCTGCTTCAGTGCAAAGACTTAAGTGGCTAACCATTGCCAATTAGGTTTAAAACCATGGAATATCATAGAGTAATAACAAACCACTTAATACTTCCAGGACAGATAAATGTACATAAATTCTACCTCCAAAATCTATAGAAAAGCTAAGATTTAACTGCTCTTTGAAATATTGGCAGAGATGAAACCTTCTTCACAAGCATTTTCTTCCAGATTTGAATCAGTAACAAAAATGCATTATGCTGGTGTTTTTATTTAAAAACATGAAATTATAAATGGGCTAACATCCCTGATCTTATTTGTTATTAGAGGTAGTCTAACTGTGTGTCTGGGAACAATACAAAGGGACATCTTATAAAATCAATTACATTTTTTAAGGCAGCAAAAGCTTGCTACCTTATAAGCCTGTTACTAGCAGGGGTTTGGAATTTTCAGCATGCTTCCCATTGTTACTGTTCTATCTGTTAAATTAGAAGTGCAGTCTTACTGCTCCCTTGGAATGAGTCTGATTGCACTGAGTAAATTGTAATAATTAGCATGCACTAAATCATTTTATAAATCTAATGATTGGAATATATCAGTTCAGTTTAAAAATAGATCTAGAAAGAGACACAAATGCATTTTTAAGTATGCTAATATAAATTCCAAAATATGGGCAGAAATCGTCAAGGGTAACCATGCATGAATTTTAATTGTTTTCATGGATTAATAGTGTAGACTTTTAGAGTGTAGCTGGTTTTAGTTTCTTTTTTTGCTTTGCAGCCCAAAGATTAATTTGTGCCAAGTGTTAGAATGTACTTTACATGTACTGACTGCTGAAGGCCATTTAAAATTTACACAGAAATGATAATATCCCATTGGGAAAATATTTTTGTTTTTATCCCTAATGTATGAGAATAACAGCCATGTTAGTTTTGAAAGGTTGTAAAAGAATTTGTTATTTAAAGAGCAATCATTGTAAAAGGTTTCTTAAGACATTCGGGTGCATTCAGATGTTCTGCACAGGTAAATAGATGACAGAATAATTACAGCAGCTATTCTGATAGATTGACATTTTATTAGGAAGTCATTTTGCTGCACCGTTTTCTTAGTATCCAAGCAGGATAGCATGTCCAGGCTTTGGCCTTTTTAAAGGAATATTGTTAACGATTTTAAGTTATTAGTTTTTGTATAAAATTACAATAATTTTACACCTGACAAGTGGTGTTTAACATAGCTCCTCAGCTATCCTGAGATTTTTTTTTTCATTTGAAAGTCCATTTTATCTTTGCAGCTTGTAAGAACTTCATCACCACATCCATCTCCCAGCTACTCTATAATACCCAAGTCTGTTTTAAATCTAAATCTTCTTAGATTGAAGCTATTCAATCTAACTTCCCTGCTAGCACTCTTACAGTCTCAAAATGCATGTACTATCTGCCTTTGGGTTTGGAAATTTTTAAGAATGGAAAGGACAACTTTGGACTATTGTTTGTCTAGTCATTGGCTGAAAAATACTCCCCAAACTCCCCTTGCAACTTTTGTTGACCAAGTCTTTGATTTAATCCCAAAGGAAAGACTGGAACAGATTAAGGCAATCAATCATTGACAAAAGATTGCTCTTACTTGTACATACCTATACAATCTCTTAACTGAGAATTAGATCTTTCCTCAAGGTCATCTCTCTGAAGATGTTCCAATCGAAAGAGGGGTAAGGCAAGGCCGTATACTAGATCCCTTACTTTTCAATTTCTAGATTAATCCAATAATACAGCTGTTTATGGTCCCTCCCTGGTTATTGTCTTCCTGTTCTGGCAGAACTGGTGATTTTGGCACTTTTATATGCAGATTATATGGATCTCATATCTATTTCTCAGGGATGAGAATGGCACCGCCTTTTTCTGCCTAGAAGATTAATAATTAACAGAAAACAAGCATTCTATTTGCTTGACACCACCATAAAATGGCATAAATGACAATTAATGGGACTCCCATTGAGCATCAACACCTTGGAGTGCTGTTGCACAGCAATCTATCTTTGAATGCACATCTTTTCTACTAGGCTAGAATTGTTCAGTCTAGCTCCAGAGTTATTCAATTGTTTTTAGCTGTATGTCTATAGAGAGTCTCGGTCATCCAGGTCATAGTACTCCCAAAAGTGCTTTTTTAAGAGGTAACTGGAGTTTCTGATTTTTCTTTGGAAATGTCCAAGAAGCTTCTTCAGCTCTGACTGGATTGTGGGGAATGGAACAATTTATACTGCTTGCAGACAGCTGGTCATTTGCATTTTTAGCAAATTGTTAAGGCCACCTGGAGGGTTTTCTGTGTTTTCAGAATTACCTGAATAGTGCAAATGGGTATGGAGCCTTCTTGGAACTGTTGAAAGGACTGTCCATTCAACAGTTACAATAAGTCCTTTCAACAGTTCCATTCCCTTTTGCACCACTGAAGACACAGATAAACCTCCAGGTGGCCTTAACAACTTGCTAAAAAGAATGCAAATGACCAGATGTCTTCAAGGAGTACAAATCTTTCCACCCCCCACCATCCAGTCAGAGCATGTTTTTAGCTGTTTATGTTTCCCCTTATTTTGTATGCTGCCCAGTGTCCACTGGAGTTGGGTGACCAATATAAGGTATTCGTGGCCAAGACTCCTTCAGATTCTGTACTATACTTAGGTTTTAAAAATACCAGAGCCACACTCAAGCCATGAATCTGGGGTACAGATCTTCAATTTAAACTAAGCCTATTGTCTACTATAATTTGGGGAAATTCTTCCAAAGATTTTGTATTAATTGCATATTTGCCATCTATTATAATACTGAAATTTCATAGGACTTTTATATTAGCTAGGATATAAAAATATTCCAGTGCATGTGTCAAAAGGTGTCAAAAAACCATAACTTTAGACTGTTTAATTAAATGTTGAGCAGGTGCATTGATAGGATCAAAAAATCAAAACCTTCCAGACAATTTTTGCTTTCATTCTCATCTATACACTGTTGCCAAAATTGCAAAAAGGCTACACATATTTGGTGAAATATAGCTAACTAAATCCCACTAACAATACTCATAAATAAATACTAGTTAGAAACAAACTGATTAAAAAAACATAAAATTGCTCAAAGAATGAGATGAAAACAATGCTGTAAGAGAACGGTTCCTAAAACTATCAATATTTAGTTTATCACAAAATATACAAAAATCAAGGAGATATGTACTAAGGAGATGTCCAGTCATTACTTGGTTCAAGGTATAGTTAATATGAATTTGCCGGAGGAAATGTTGGTTCAGGAGAAGAATAACGTATGTTGAATACTACAGGATGATTGGCCAAAGCACAGCAGATCTAAGGAGAGAGGGAAACTGTACTGGATGCAGGTATCCTACTAGATGCTTTACTACCCAATCTTGTGTTTGTTTTCTTCAAAGGAAGTTCTGTACGCTAAGGGTTTTATTCCCCAATATGGATACATACACTGGTCAAAAAAATAAAGGGAACACCTAAACAACACAATGTAACTCCAAGTCAATCACACTTCTGTGAAATCAAACTGTCC
>JANHFK010005323.1:129230-140037 GCA_036250565.1 Sibynophis collaris | reverse complement strand
AGAAGGAATAACCTTGAGGAACAGAAGGAAGAGCCGCAATCAAGACAACAGTCAGATAAAAGAAATCTGAGTCAGGCCAGAACTTAACCTGAGTAATTGTCTCAGGCAAGACTCTAATTTCCAGGAAGATAAAGGGAGGGAGAGAGGAAGCACATTCAGACTTGAAAGACTTTGTTCTGCAACTCATAATAAAAGTAATATTAGCATGTGTGACTTTGATTTCCTAGTCTGGTGTACATTGAAGGGTTAACAGTAATAGTAGCATCATTAGAACCTGTCACAGTAATAACTAGGTTCCTGGTCAGGGAAGATTCTTTGACACATAGCAAGCATTAATCAGCAGCCACTAATGTTGCACAAAACAAGTTGTGATGTGGATACTCTCATAACTCTATACGTCCTTGGTGCCCTTCCAATAACCTGCTTTTCATCTAATTTGCATTGAAACAGATGGAAGAAAATTGCTTCTGGTATGACTCGAAAAGCTCACGAACGGAGTCATTTCCACTCTCTGATCCCCCACCTAAAGTTATGGCACATCATTCTTTAGTCGTATGAATAACACCGGCAACTATTTTCAGAGATAAGTTTGGTCTGCTTTTAAAATACTTTGCAATGCAAATTGTAGACTGAAAAAGTAAAGGAGAAAAATATATATGGCAAAGGACACCAAATGTGGGATAAATTAAAGCTGAGATAATTTAAGAAGCAGGATGCTGCCCAATAATTTGTAAAAAAAAAAAAAAAAAAGGCAAATGCAACAAGGGCATTTGAATGTTATATTACAACAGGAGCTGAAAGGAAAAGAGAAATGGTCACCAAAAACTGCATTTCATTTATCGTTATAAATGCACTTCAACTGTCAATCCAAATCGGCTTTTTGCCTTCAGAAATTAAAAAGCTGAACTTTTATACAAAAATGTGCTCTGCTGTCTCAAAATTGATTGTTTGATTATCTGCCATCAACTCTTTGTCGAACCTTAATGACCATACAGAGAGATTTTCTCCATCATCTGGCCCTAATATGGCTCTTCAGCTCTTCCAATGTTACTGTAACTGAATCCATCCATATTGCTGCTGGTCTCCTCTTCCTTCACCTTTCCCAGTATTAAAGCCTTCTCCAGAAAGTTGATCCTTGAGTCTTTCAAGAAGAAAGAGAAAGAGAGAATGAAAGAGAGAGAGAGAAAGAGAGAGAGAGAGAGAGAGAGAAAGAGAGAGAGAAAGAAAGAAAGAAAGAAAGAAAGACAGACTTAAATTTGCCTTTAGGCAACACATTTTCTTTGATCACTCCCATGCCTATTTTCTTTACAAGCCCTAAAACTAGCAAGCAGTGCATTTGCTATGATTTTCATCCTGCTGTTAAGTGAATGCCTTCCACTCATAGAAGCAAGCAGAATGGATGAGGAAGGACAGTAGGTCAGGGAAAGGGGCAACATATTGAGTGGCTCCAAGTTTTCAAAGTCAAGTGCACTAATTTTGGTGAAGATTTAGCAATCTAAATTGAAGAGAAATGTACAGCACAGTCTAAAATACAATAAAACATTTTTCAGCTACTAAACCAGATGCTGCCAACGTAAAAAGCATTAGATTTGTTTCCTCTGTACACCCATTATCTCAAATTTGTCTCTTTTTTGATGAAAAGAATGGCAGCTCCTAAGCTTTTAAAAAACATTGTACTAATGATTTGTCACTATGTCATTCCACATCACATTTCATGATGAAAGTCTAACCCCAAAAAAATCAGTATACCAGTTCACTTTTTGCATTTTTTTTAACTTGGTGTATTACTTTTTGGCAAGTAAACATTTCTCAAAGGGCTTGTACTTAAATATTAAACATCTCTATCCCTGTCTCTAACATTCTATCTCTATATCTCTAAGATCTCAGCTAAGAAGTAATTCCTAGTTCTATATCTAGTCTGTGCTTTTGTCAAAAGGTTAGTGGTCTTTTAAACCAGTGTATTCTGGAATATCTCCAGATCCTAAACATTTTTGTGATGTTAATTACTTTCAAAAGCTATTAGTTTTTCAGACATTTTGGTTCAACGCCAAGTGGTGTCTCTAGTTAAATTGTTGTGTGTTCTGTTTTATATCAGTTAATTGGTATTGTCCTTGTCTCAAGTCATGGAACTCCAGGTGTGTGTTTGCCTTGACTGCATTCTCTTCAGGGTTACACAAACTTTTGAAAGGTTCAGGACCTTCTGTGCAAGGATCATGGGACCTGGCTAGATTGATCCAGAGGAAGACATGTTAAAGTTTTTAGTAATAGTAAGGTTTGAGGCAATATGTAGTATATAATAGACCAGTGATGGCGAATCTATGGCACGGGTGCCACAGGTGGCACTCGGCGCCATATCGGTGGGCACACAAGCATTGCCCTAGCTCAGTTGCAGCGTGCGTGCACGCACCAGCCACCTGATTTTTGGGCCTTCCGGGGCCCACTGGAAGTCAGGAAATGGGCTGTTTCCGGCCTCTGGAGGCCCTCCAGGGGGTGGAAAAGGCCCGTTTTTTGCTCTCCCCAGGCTCCAGAGGCTTTCTAGGAGCCTGGGGAGGGTGAAAATGGCCTTCCCTACCCCTCCGGAGGCCCTCCGGAGGCTGGAAATGGCTGGGGGCGGGGCACATTGAATTATGGGTGTGGGCACGCACATGTGCGACCCACCCACACTCCTCTAGCTTTTGGCACGTGACAGCAAAAAGGTTAGCCGTCACTGTAATAGACTGTTCAATTGTACCTGAAAGAATATATGTGGGATTTCATAACATTTCCCTAGATATCAGTGAAGCTCTTATAGGATTGGTGGTTTACTATAGCATTTGCCTGTTTATATTTTAATATTAAAATTTTTAAACCTACCATCCAACTAAAATGAAACATATTATATTGATTTGTCAATTTCACATTGGATATACAACATGGAACAAGGTTTTCAACCCTGAAGGGCCCCAAATGCCTCAAATTTACCATATAAAACTCAGTCTTTGTAACATACACTGGCTCAAAATGTCCACAAATTCTGGCATCGGTTTAGTGGAGATACAACGTGTGAGTGGTTGGAAACTGAGCTATTCTCAGCTCAGAATCCTATTTATTTATGTATGTATTTGCTTTTTTATTTGATTTGTATAGCCATCCATCTTACGCAGCATATTCCTGGATGGCTTATAAGCAATGGTAAAACAATAAAAGCAGTAAAAAAACATAAAAGCCAATAAAGAATCTCCCAATGTCCCCAAACATAATACATCTCTGGACATTCAGGAAAAAAACAGAGCTTTAGGGTCTCAGCCTCATAGTATCCCAGGGCTTTTAGGGAATACCAGGTCCTCTCAAATTTTTGGAAAGCTAAGGGAGTAAAGCCCTGCTGAATCTCAAGAAGAAGGATGGTGCAAAGGGCAGGGGCCATTACTGAGAAATTGCTGTCTAATACGTAGTAAGCATATACTTATATTCAGTCAGTTTTACTCTTTGTTTTTCACCAGTGGTACTCTAGGCATCTTTTATATCATTTCATTTCCTTCAGCATTTTGGTAAACTAAGGAGTTCTATGTTATCATCATCACCATCACCAATTAATATTTTCTAACATGCATTTTAGCCAGGGGTGAAATCTAGCAGGTTCTGGAGAACAGGTGTCAGAAACTTTGAGTAGTTCGGAGAACCAGTAGCAGAAATTTTGAGTAGTTTAGAGAACCGGCAAATACCACCTCTGGCTCGCCCCAAAGTGGGGTGGGAATGGGGATTTTGCAGTATCCTTCCCTGTCACGCCCATCAAGCCACGCCCACACCCATCAAGCCATACCCACAGAGCCGGTAGTAAAAAAAATTGGATTTCACCAGTGATCTTAGCCCTTTTTTGTTCATAGTTAAACTCATACTTCCCAACATGTCTTTATCAATCCAATTCCATAACATCAGGCCACTTGAGCTACTAGTTTTTCTCCCTTTCTCTAACTTCTTAAACACACAACATAACTATTTTTCTTTTTTTCATTAATTTAATTCATGATCTTTGTACATATTCCACTTATAATATATTCCAGTTCTTAATTTTCCATATATTATGGGAGATACCAAATATGAACATTGAACAAACATAAAAATGCTTGGGATCTTTAAATATTACACAGATTACAGCACGCTAACCTAGTAGATTTATTATAAGACAAATTCCCAGTATTCATTGAGACTTAATCCAAAGAAACTATGCACCGGATTGAAGCCTCGTCAGGACAGAATGAGCCTATCCAGACACTCCTCAGCCTACCTTCCATTTCATTTCTGTCTAGGAATTTTTTTCCCAGCCAGATAATGTGAAGTAGAACTACAAAACAATGGGATGAGGTAACTGTTTCCAGGGAGAAATCTGTAATGAGCTAGTGCCACATCTGGCAAAGGAAGCCTACTCCAACCTCTTATTTTGACAGCTATGGCAGCAAAATAAATTGCTTTTCCACATGGAGGAATATTATATCCATAGCTGTATAGAACTTCTGATGATGTCTCCATTCATAGGAAATGGAATTAACCCACAGGGGTCCTTTCCTTTACCCCATTCATTTGTGGTTTTTTAAATCTTTAGAGGGTAGGGAACCTTCACTCCATTCATTTACATGGACTGAGGAAAAAGAGGTTGCAGTATGAAAAGAAAAGCAGACGTACATTTGGTTTTATGTCTGTTACAGCTACTGTAAAGTGTACAACCTGAGGCTTCTTCAAGCTTGGATGTGTCTCTATCTTCAGCAAAATCTAAATAGTAATATAAAAGAAACCACACATCCTGGAGAATAATATCAATCCATTTAATCTAATTTTAATTAAAGCCAGTCTTTCCTGACCCCACTTCCATCTTGTTCTTAACCCATCCTTTGGTATGAAAAAAGTTGTGCAATCTGTTTTAGAGACAGATAGCCAAGCTATCCTTTGTGGTCCTTAGTCCTCCTCCCATAAAGGCCTTTTGGATCTTTGGGGGAACTAAAATTCAGAAAATCTTAAAGGGGTGATTCGTTCATATCTTTTAGAAGATATGTGGAGCAAGCTAGATGCTTCTAAAAGTTCTACAATCTTCGGGGCTTTCAGAAGGCTTCTCAGAAGATCATCTTTATTTTCTTTGGCTTTCTCTGATTCGGTAGATTAATATTTTTCATTATAGAAAACACTGTGTTTTACTTGCTGTGAAACAAGTAAATACTACAAACAGCCTTATTAAACTCAAGACATGAGCCTCGACTGAGATGCCTTTCAAGAATGAACAGCCTAATACAGCCATGGATGGAACTGGTTGTAGGACCCAACCTGATAAATGAGAAATGTCTGCTTACTTGCCTCCTAACAAGATGGCGAGAGGACTGTGACTTTTCTCTCCCCTTGTTTTCTGACTGTTCAAAGTGAAACAAATTATAGTGCTAGTAAACTTCAAGTAAGAGCCAGCAGCATTATGTAATTCATCTGTCAACTGCAATTTGGGTCATCAAATAGAGCAAAGAAATGCAATGAAGACAACTGTAAAAATGCTTGAAATATTGTTATGTTTTATACAGAAAACATGTGAGCCCCTATTTTGAGATGTACGAGACATGGAATGCTAAATGTGTCATGCTAATGGGAATGATACTGGGAAAGAGAAAAAGATAGGGAAGAAGAGGACATAACTCGTGTGCTTCTAAACTGAAAGAGCCTTGAGCTTGCAAACAACTTCAACTGAGTTTACTGTCTGAAGTTATTCATAGACAGAAGGATAATTTTGCTGAGACTATTCCAGCCTGTACCCATAATTCTCAAGTCATGATTTAGTTTTGGAAGGAATTCTTTATTAGAATTGATGTAATGGCTGTACAGATTCTCAGTCATCCAGATCACAGTTGTCTCGCGGGGGCTTTTTCCAAAGGCAACTGGACTGTTTTTATCCTTGAGGAAGAAAAACTAAACATTGTGGTTCTCATCCAAGAAGCTTCATCAGTTTTGATGGTGGGGGGGATGAAAGGATAGGTTCTGGTAGAATGGGTGGTGGTGGAAGGATTGCATTTCTTTCCAGTCATCTGCCTCATTCCCTCCCCCATCCTATCAGAACCTATCCTTCCATCCCCCCACCATCAGAACTGATAAAGTTCTTGGATGGGAAGCAAAATGTTTTCTTTGCCTTCCTTAAGGAAAAAAAAACACTCTAGTTGCCTTTGGAAAAAGCACCTTTGAGAATTGATGCAATGTTGATTGTATAAAACCATAGTTTGGCAATTTGATGAAAAAGGAAAACGATCTGTAAAATGCCTTTAATGTCTTATACTCTTTTGGAGATGCATTTCCAACTGCATACAAAAGGCTAGTATGTGTTGTGAAATTTAGAATATCAAGAGATATATATTAAGCACTATCTTTTCTCTTGCCATTAACATATTTTATATCCAGAAATAATTTCTGGGCATTTCTCTTGCACAGGTACAATATATGTGGTACCTTGCTCAATAGTGGTGACTGGGAGAGGGATCTTGAGTCCTCGTGGACAATCACTTAAATATGAGCCAGCATTGTGCTGCAGATGCCAAAAAAGCCAACACAGTTCTAGGTTGCATAAACAGAGGGATAGAATCAAGATCACACGAAGTGTTAATACCACTTTATAATGCCTTGGTAATACTGCACACTTGGAATATTCCACACTTGGAATACTGCATCCAGTTTTGGTCGCCATGATATAAAAAAGATGAGATGCTGGAAAGAGTGTAGAAAAGAGCAACAAAGATGATTAGGGAACTTGAGGCTAAAACATATGAAGAATGGGAATTGGGTAGGGATGACATGATAGCACTGTTCCAATATCTCAGGGGCTGCCACAAAGAAGAGGGAGTCAAGCTATTCTCCAAAGCACCTGAGGGCAGTACAAGAAGCAATGGGTGGAAACTAATCAAGAAGAGAAGCAACTTAGAATTAAGAAGAAATTTCCTGTCAGTTAGAACAATTGATCAGTGGAACAACTTGCCTCCAGAAGTTGGGAATGCTTCAACATTGGAAGTTTTTAAGAAGAGATTGGACAACTATTTGTCTGAAATGGTATAGGGCAGTGACAATGAACCTATGGCACATGTGCCAGAGGTGGCATGCAGCACCTCTCTGTGGGTACACGAGCCATTACTCTAGCTCAGCTCTGCCGTGTGCACCTCCCACCACCAACCTCATCTTTGATTCTCTGCTGCACATGCACAGTAGGCAGGGTGCATGCGGGGGCATACATGCACAGGTGGCTAGCACATGCAGAGGGGCTGCACGCCCATTGCATTTTGGGGGGTTGGGCATGCTTTGGGCACTTGGTCTGGAAAAGGCTAGCCATCACTGGGTTTCCTGCCTGAGCAGGGGGTTGAACTAGAAGACCTCCAAGGTTCCTTTTAACTCCTGTTCTGTTCTGTTTTGTTCTGTCATGCCCTCTTTGGAATCTGAATCTGCGGCAGAAGATGAGCTGGAACAAGAACTGACAGTGAGTGAGAGGGCAGCTCCGTTGGCCTTGGAGGAAACTGTGGAAGGGCAGAGTCAGTCCAGACAAGGGTGTTCAGAATTAGTAAGGTCTGCAGGCAGGGAGGAACAGAGGTAGGATGAACAGGAGAGACAGAGCTCAGACGAGGAGCTAGGACCACCCCATCCTGATGAAAGGGCTCGGAGAATGCAGAGAAGGCGGATCGGTGCAGACAGAGCAGGCCACTCGCGAGGAGAGTGCACCACCCAGCTTCACCAGGCACATCTGAGAAATGAGAAATGAGGAGACACTGTGGGGAGGGGCATTTGTCGGGAACAAACACTGAGTTCCTGATGTGTTGTGTGCCAACGTTTGAACTTGGCAAGATTCCTTGCATTCCTTGTTGGCTTTCTAGACTAATTATCTGGATCTTTTGTTTCCTGAATTCCTTGCTTTGCTCTTGTTTTGCCAAAAACATTTGGGATTTATTGCCATGCAGCCTTGGTGCAGACAGTGCTGGGCTGAACTAATTGCAGTCAGAGGCTGCTTGAGGTTTGTGTGCGGGTTTGTTATCACTCTGCTCTGGGACTTGCCAGAAATGTGGGAGCGTTTGGGGAGATTTGGAGCAATAAAGGGACAGTTTGAACTGCCAGCTGTTTGCATTATCTCTGTGCTGTGCCCTGGGTCATCACATTTTGTTCTCGATCCAACTCCAACTTGCTCCTCCATACCACATTGGGTGACCATAGATCAGCTCTGAGTAGACAACAATCAGTTAGCCCAACAGGTGGCCCTCCTGACTGCAAAGGTTGAGCAGATGCAAGCAGCCAGGCCACACCGTAAATGCCCAGTAGCTGTGCTGGATAAGTTTAATGGCTCGCTGGCCCAATTTCCAGCATTTTTGGGGCAGTGCCAGCTTTATATGAGTCTTCGGCCTGAGGACTGGGGTAAAATGGGGTTTTTGATAAGCCTTTTGTCAGGGTCAGTGGCGCGTTGGGCAACACCACTGCTGACCCAGCCCAACTAGTTGTTGGATAATTATGCCGAGTTTTGCCTTCAGCTAAGGGCCATGTTTGAGGACCCTGTTAGGGCTCAAGTGGCTAACAGGCAGGGGCGTGGCTTGCTCAATGACTATATTGCTGATGGTCTGCCAGGACCTGCAAAGGAATGACGCGGCGCTTATGGACCATTTCCAGGAAGGTCTTTTGTCAGAGCTCCTGAATGAGTGGCACACATCGAATGCCCTCGCACAGTGCAGGAGCTCCTGCACCTATGTCTCCATATCGACACAAGACTTCAGCAGCGACAGGCACAATGATGGACAGAGGCCACGTCCACACCCATTAAAGCAGTGCTGCTGTTGGTACCACTGCCTGATGAGCTGATGCAGTTGGGGGCATGACCTCACCTAACCCAAGCTGAAAAGGATCGATGCCACCGTGAAGGCCTTTGCCTGTATTGCAGCAGCCATGGCCATATGGCAGCCAAGTGTCCTGCTAAGGTACCCAAAGCAGCAGTGGGAGCAGCAGTGGGAAACGAGCATGGCCCAGCCTAGAGGGCTCCATAGGTTGGGCTCAAGGGACAATGGGCCAACCATCTCCATCACAGACAGCTTTTGTGAAGCACCTCATGCTAGTAATGAGTGTATTTGTGCCAGGTCAAGGAGCGGTGGAGGCCCTGGTGGACTCGGGGGCTACAGTCAATTTCATGGACTCGGCATTTGCCGCACCATGGTCCATTCCCCAGCAGCAGGTGTCACTGCCAGTCATGGTGGAAACAATTGACGGCCAGCTCCTTCATTCAGGCCCCGTGGTTGTCCCTTTACATGCGCATTGAACCACATGTGGAAGAAGCTGTGTTCTATGTCGCTGCAATGCCTCACTTCTCGGTGGTGCTGGAGGTGGAATGGTTACAGGCTCATGATTCAGAGATCATCTGGTCATCTGGAGCAGTGCAGTTCCCCGGCAAGAAGTGATTTATTTATTTATTTTCCACCATTATTATTTATATAAATAACTCAAGGCGACAAACATACCTAATACGCCTTCCTCCTCCTATTTTCCCTACAACAACACACCTGTGAGCTGAGTTGGGCTGAGGGAGAATGACTGGCCCAAAGTCCCCTAACCTGCTTTCCTAAGGCAGGACTAAAACCTATGGTCTCCTGATTTCTAGCCTGATGCCTAAACTATTAAGCCAAACTGACTCTGATAATAAATTCATTACTGACTCCATTTTGGGAAAGAAAAAAACCCAGTGCTTCTCCACCGTTCAGTTCTGTAGAGTTCTGTCATCCTGGGACATCTCTGTAAATGAGAAGCTGAAGGAATTACATTGTACAGTCCTTCTATTCCTCTTCTGGATCCAGTCTCAGAATGCTACCAGCTGTGTTACAGAATACTGCAAGGCGTTGTTTTGTTCCCAATACGGTACTATTTAGCATTTGAATGAAGGTATAGGAAATAGTCTGATATTTGTAGGCTAGATGGGATCAATATGCTAATTGCATTCAGCTCTAGTTCTACGTACATCTGAATTAGCAGTGACTGTGCACATTGTGAACTGGTATTTTCAAGAGAAAAAAAAAACCCTCACAAGCTTATTTCACAAACTGATATTTTATGTAGAAAAATCCAAGATTCAAGTTCCAGTATTGCCAAGAAATAAATAAGGAATTAAAGATGTAATAGAAATTGAAATAGTAAAGTCTGGGTGTAGAAGTAAAGGAGGCAGGAGAGATGGTTCCAGATAAATTCCTCTCTGGAGGATATTCCGTAACTTGCAAAGCTCAACTGTATTAGTTGAGAATTCCTTTGGGGTAGCGACTAAGGTGCTGGCCTAGAAATTGGGGACTATTCGGTATGTTCACTCCTTTGAGTTCTATATGAAAAAGGTGTGATAAAAGTCTAATAATAATAAAATGAAAAAAAACGTATTTTTAAGGTGCTGTTGTCTAAGCATGAGTATATAAGTCGGTGATGGAGAACCTATGCATGCATGCCACAGATGGCACGTGGAGCCATATCTGCAGGCATGCGAGCTGTTGCCCTAGCTCAGCTGATTTTTGGCTGGCGCTGCCAACGCCACCCCTCTCCTGCCACACCACCCTTCCCCTGCCAGGAGTCTCCATGTGGCCTATTTTGGATGCCAGGTAAGTACAGGGCTTGCGCGGAGGCTCTGGGAGGGTATTTTTGCTTTCCCCAGGCTCCAGCAAAAACCTCTGGAGCCTGGGGAGGGCCCACTGGAAGTTGGGAAATGGGCAGTTTCTGGCCTCCAGAGGCTTTAACGAGGCCTGCTAAGCCCAAAATGGGGCGCGGGGGGGTCGTGTGTGTGTGCATGGGGAGTACAGGGAATCATGCATGCATG
>JANHFK010005323.1:113181-124324 GCA_036250565.1 Sibynophis collaris | reverse complement strand
TACTATTATGTCTGAAACTATGTACAAAAATTTGTATCTCTTATCATATTGCAGAGTGTATTGCCTCCATGGCAGATTGTCACTTTTGTTAAAAGAATATTTGATTTCCCCTACCCTTAAAAACCAATAAAACTTTAAAACAAAACAAAACATGTTTACACTTCCTTTCCTTTCCTTGTGTATCCATGGATAGTCTTATGTTCACACCATCTATTTAAAATTATAGGCCATTTTCCTAAACACATGTTCACCATTAATTCTCTCATCACCTTCATTCAGTTTTGTTACAATGTTCCTCTTTTATCTAATTTCAGAAACATAATGTATCCACTTTTCTTTCTTTAATTTCTCTACCTAATTAATATTCTTTACATTTACTCTTTTTAAAATATTTCAGCTTATTATCTTATGCTGCTTATCTTCTATTCTTTTTACATTTGAGTTTCAATCTTTCATAAGCCATATAGATATTGACTATCACCCAAAATTGCTTTGGCCAATAAATACTTTGCATAATATTTTTCAGGATGCAGAAAAATAGTTTTAGTCTTAGCTGTACCTCTGCTATAGGCAACATTCATTGCCCAAAGTAAGCACAATACTGCTGACTGGTTTTGTCACCTTTTAATTAATATGTTGCAAGTTGTAAACAACTTTATCATGCTATTCTAAGACAGGATCTCTGGACACTAATTTGCAAATCACCCTACTGTAGCATATATTCAATCAAAACAGAAATACATGATATTTACTGATATGTACAGTATATATTTAAAATCCCATGTACTATCTTATGTATGCATAAAATGTAAAAATGCATAAAATACACATGCATAAAATCCCATTTGGATTTAATGGACATTCGCTTTTAAAAGACAATCCTTGCCATATTAGTCCACTAAACTTAAGGTTTACTGTATTCACATTCAGGCAGTGTCTATCTGACAGGACTGAGTTCATTCAAAACACACAGATTTTCTAGAGGCTTATAATCGGTCAGACCCCTTACTCGGGGAGATCCAGGGAGCCATGCCTGCATATCTCTACTAACCAGAATCCACTGTAACAGCCTGTCTCTACTAAATGCTTAAGCTTTGGGTTCAGAGGGCTTTGCTTAGATAGATAGAAGGCAGGCAACTGATTTGAAAAGGTAAACAAATGTTTCCTTTCCCAACTAAATTTAGCCTTACAAGAAGAAGCTGGCTTTGTGATAGGGTGGGTGAGTGGGTTAGCTCATCCTTTTGCAGGAGGTGGGAAAAGAAAAGGTCAGTGACAGATTATTTCAGAGTTGGAAGAACATCTTAAGTCTTTCTATTAGTGCATTGTTTAATATGATATAGTGATAAAAAAGGATCAGTGGCTAATAGATATAATTGTGATTATTAAGAATAGTTTTGGTTGCCACATTTAAAAAAATAATGTTACACTAAGAAAAAACACAGAAACAAGCAATAGTCATAAAGAGACCACAGCAATTTTTGAAGTTGAGATAACAATATTTCGGCTTTTAAGTTTAGAAGAGCCACAATAAAGGTATAGGAAATTATATAAAATGCCTATCCATTTTTCTTTCAAAATGTTAACATGGAAGATTCAGAATAAATAAGACAAAAGTCTTGTGATGTCACCACATAATTTAAGTGAGGTATTTGTTACTAGAAGACAATCCTGGAAAGGATTTGCACAACCCTGAAAAGGGGATTAAAAATCTTCACAAGGAGAAAGGCTAACAGTTGTTAGTCAGAAATTCCCACCACCTCCACCTCTGAATGTCATTGATTAGGGAACATCTGCAAAGACATCTATTTGCTTTGTACTTTCCTTGTGAGCCTATCTTGGTGGAAAACTAAATGCTGGACCAGAGCCCTTTGTTCTGGTCTAATACAGATCTGTTCCTGCTCTTTTAATAGTTGCTGTTTCCCCCTCCCTTATGTTGACTTCCTGAAACCTGGTTGTCCTCAAAAGGTATTTTCCCAAATAGAGACTTTATGAACCTAAACTACAGACAAACTAATTAATAGTCTGGTGTCCAGGTTTTTCTCATAAAGCATGAAAATATCAGCAAGTTTCTAAAGCAGCCTCATTTTAATGCCTTTGAAATTACAAATCCCATGAATCCTACCCATAAGGTCTTTGGGAGGACCATGTTGAAAAAAGCTTTATTAACCTAGAACAACCAATCAGTTCACAATACAAAAATATCTTGAATGTCAGGGCTGGGCACCAGCTTATTCTCTGTATTGATATTTATAACATTTCTCTTTTTCCCAGATTGAGCAAAAAATTTATTTAACTCAATTTCCTATTTGCCCAGTTAATATGTACATCCTTCCATATTAGTGGCCATCTTAATCACAACAGCACTATGGCTGCTACACATTGTAAGCTGATTGTTTAAAGTGGCTAACTTTGGGATAAAGAATCCATTTCAACAAACTCAATTTATTGAAAGTTTAATACAAATTAAATTGAACTGCAGGAGTCAGAACTGGAGCTTTAAAAACAGATGACTTTCCAGGAGAAGCTGACTCAAAGTGATCCTATTGCCAAAAGATTACAAATGGCTATAAATCAGATGAATAAATCCTTTCATATTAGAGCTGAAATTACAACTGAAGTTAGTTATGAAATAGTAAACAATAGGAGTTAATGAAAATATTATATATACCTATTTTGCAATTGTAACCCCCAGAATGAATTCTGATATATAATTTTTAGATTTTGTCATAGAGCTCTGTTGTATCATTAGACACCTATTATAACAGAATAATTCTAATTACACTAGTAAACAAATCTATTATTACTATACATTTTATTATAAGTATACATGGTTTTCACCAACTGCATAACTCAAATGCTTTTAGCATGTTATGTGCTTGTGATTGGGAGCTCACTGAGAAGACTTTCAGCTAATTATTGCTCACTCCAAGCAAGGGCATAGGTGAAGACAGAATTCCCACTCACTTTCTGTTTCCAATTTACCACCTGCTCCATGTCCTTCAGCTACCGTCCTGTGTGAAGTTCAGGTCTTACCTCTTTCTTCATGAAAAACAGGCGTAAGGTTTTAGGACTCTCCTCCCCCAAGTCCATGCACTTGTCCACAAGGAACTGATTGTCTAGCAGCTTGCACAACATTCCTTACAGTAGAAAATAGTTAAATGGGAAGATTGATTTTTGAAATTAGTAAGAAATGCGTGAAAAAGCTTCAAATTCCTTCTGTTCTCCATTGTACAAGATCAGTTATCAGTGAATTAAAAATATCAAGGCAGAATTCTAGTGAGCCCTGATTTTTCTCAAAGTGAGGCATGGAAGTATACACTATGAAGTTTGAATGCAAAAAAAAAATGCACTCTACAATTTTGCTTCAAGCTGGATTGTACAAATGCTAGCTAGGGTCCATACATTTTTCCCTTTAGTATAGATTTCATGTTATATATATGGATAATTTTATATATGTTGTAGAATAGTTGAATACGTCATATATTTAAGTGATTTATATAAATTATCTAAATATGTCCCCTATTTAATAACTATCCTCATATATTAGTGCCATTTTTCAAGAATTACATTTCACAATTCTGTAATGAATATCAAGACAGTGCTTAATGCATAGCTGGGTTCTATTAGTATGCATTCTTAGGAAGCAACTGGTAAGTAAAATTATGTATAGGGTTGTATACATGAAATATTCATGCTACAATATTTCAATAATAAAGATCAGCAACACTCAATTCATTCTGATATTAATGTACTTATAATGCATCTTTATCATAATCCCACTACAGGAGGGTGCTTCTTTGTTTACATTCTTGCTCTGTTGAACTGCAATTTGCTTACAAATGGGAAAAAAAACAGCCTGCTTTGTTCATGGAAAAGGCCTGTAGGGAGAAAAGTATAGTCCTCGCTTAACAGCAATAATTAGGACCAGAATTTCCATTACTAGGTAATGTGGTCATAAAGCAGACATCACATGACATTTTAATGACAACAATCCTATGAGCCCTATTACTGTTAATAAAAATTATGGATCATTAAGAGAGGACCTCATATGACTGTTATTTTCAACTTCCTACTGGCTTCCCACAAGCAAAGTTGATCAAGAAACTAGCTGGAAGGTTCAATTTCCCGGTGGCTCATAGGCAGTGGGGCATGGGTGAGTGTAGTGGGGAGAAGTTACTGTGTGGCACCGTCCAAGTGCCTGTGGGCTTAGAGGGATGCTGTTGCGTGTGTGTACATGCTGGAGAGATGGTATTGAGAAAAAGCAGAAAGAGTGACTTGCAATCTTCCTTGCCAGCTTCCTCATTAACTTTGGTTGTGGGAAACTGGCAAGGCTGTAACCATCTTGACCAATGAAGTTGCCCAGACAAAGTCAACTAGGTGACGAAAAGCAAATGATTTTTTCCCTGAAATATTTACAACCTTGGCTCTGACCAAAAGCAGTGAAGCACAACTTGCTTTCATTCTGTGGTTTCTTGAGAACATGAAGAACAGATTGTAATTTTAGTAATTTCACATTTGAGGAGGAGGAGAAGGCAAAGCGTATTAGATATGTTAACTGCTTTGAGTTATTTATAAATAACAATAAAGGTGGAATATAAATATAAATAAATAAAATCGTAGACTGCATGTGTGAACACAAAAGGTGGAATGTAAGTGTATTCATTGGGGGAAAATATTCTAATGGTTAGAAAATTTGCCAATCAGGGACAAGACTAAGGTTACATTTTTCTCAACTACTACTTTGTTCTTTATAGGGAATTTTCTCCATTCAGACAAACATCTAATCAGCGAAGTTACCCTTTGTGGCCAATAGAATACTCCCAAAAGTACAGGCATCATCATTCATTGGCTGTTTAAGAAAGCTGATCCCAGATGGGCTTGCAACTGGGTACGGTGCTATCTTACAGCTAAGAGAATAATTACGGAGATCTTCCTGTACAAGGGAATATCTTTTTACTCCTGGCTGAAAGTAATACCACCTTTGAAATTAAAAAAAAGAGCCAGAGTGCTTTCCTCTTGACCTGCCCATCCATATGAGAACAGCTTCACTGACTTAAAAGGAGTACTATGACTTTAAATGCTTGTCCAGTCTTGAAGCTAAATGAGCTGTTTTCTCCATGAAGCTGTTGGCCTTTCTTAACATGTTAGAAAGATCAAGTGCAAAATAAGTACTTGGTTATGATTTGTCTTCTAAGATATTAACATCCCTATATTGTGCATGCTAAAAAAAAAGGGAAAGCACAATTACTGACAATCTGCTGTTCTGTCAGGCTAATTTTATTATGATCAACAATTCAGCCAAATATTTGCACAAAAGAAGCCTATTTTTTATGTTGACATTTTTTTTACTGTGAAATAAAAAGAACTGTAAAATACAGAAGATATTTACTTTTCAAAAATGTTAATCCTGTTTATTTATTTTTAATATTCAGCTAAATGTCCGATCATTACTTTTGTAAATGGATAGCTGATACGTTCATGGTTCACATCCTCTTAATACAGTGCAAAGTCTTCCAGCAACACTTTCAAGTATATTTAACACTGTTTTACTAAAACGGAGATTATATAGCTTTTCTATGGACAGTTTCACGGAAATAGTACAACTATACAAAAAAGATAAGCCTTTTTAAAAGTATAGTCTCATGATGAAAATAAAATCTGAAAACAGATTTCCTTATTTTAAGATGATTGTACCTCTGGTAGCATAGCTTTGCAAGTCAGCCTTTTCTTTAGGAAAAATACAGATTTTAAGTGATGTAATATAAGATACAGTAAAATTGTGTTTTTTTCCCTATGTTTCATTCTGTCTAGCTTTTTGCTTTTATTCCAAGTTCTTTCTCCTATATTACTTTTTCCTCCTGGATGTACCTAAGAAGACAAATTTATCTGAGAAATAGGGGGGAAACGTACATATTTTTTTTCCTGTGTGTGATATGTATAATGCTGGTGTCAGAAAAGCACGAATTCAGAATCATAGCTTCAGAAATAAAAGTAGCATTCTAACCAATTAATATTTCACCATTTAGTCAAGTTGTTAACCTGGAGTGTTCTTGTTTACATATATTTACAGGCAATATAAGAATACAGCCAAACGCTACCTACGTGAGATTATGTAGGTTTTAAAAAACACTTTACATCACCTGACATACTTATCTTTTTGTCAACTGCATGAGCAAATGCCACAATAGTTGGGCTTTTGATTATCTTATTAGGTACAATAACAAACTGTACAGAAAAAAAGTGAATGTAAGTTTCAATGGGAGGGGCCCCAAAACCAGCACTAAATAATTTGAGGTTTTTAAAATGGCTCAGCACTGGCCATTTATAGGATCTGTGATACTGAATGAAATTTGTGTGGGGCTCATTTGTTGCAACTGAGGCATTCTTGCTTCCAGAGACTTTTCTGTGGGAGATCCCACTGACTGATTCCTTTTCCTCATCATCTGTCCAATGCCCATCATAGGGAATCGGCCTCTACTTTTCACACAATTAGGGCTCCCCAAAGGATTGGAGACATTCAGCTGTGTTGGAGAGACAGCTTCCTCTTTGAAAGAGCTGCTTTTCTCATCATAGGTAAATGAAAGTTGAGTGGGGTTCCCTGGACTTTTAGTGGGACTGGGAGAAGTGCCCCCAGGCTGGAAGAGGGGAGACAATGTTCTTTCACTGGAACTTCTTCGACCAAAATTTACTGGTGAGCTAAGCATTTGATACTGATGAGATGGAGAGACTTGGTCTATCTGATCCTCTCGATCACCAGTTTCAAAAGAATGCACAATGTTCAGAATCAAAGGAGAATCCAAATTCTGACTGCCAGGACTTGAGGGCTCTTGTTGAGGTGAATCTTGTCGTTTCCCGAGTCTTGGGGTTCTTGGAACTGGTTGCTGAATTTCAAGGTATTCCAGAGAGTAGGAGGTGACACAGCCCAACTTGCCTGTTGCTGCTTCATGGAAAGGATTCAAATTACTAGGAGAATCTATGATATAATGCAGAAAGCGTCAAATGAAAAACAACTAGGGGAAATTAGGTTTTTTTTTTAAAAAAAACCCCTCCCCTCACAGGATGCAAACTTTAATTAAGTGAGAACTTGCTTAATAAGGGTGAGAAAAAAGCTTTATGGAAGGACTTGGGGCTGGGCAAAACCCAATTCCTAAATATGAAAATATACTACCATAACAAAAATGTAATTTACAATGTGCCACTACTCCTTTGTGCATACTTCTGACTCCCCAGTGAGAAGTGTGTAACTATTTTGGGACTGAGGACACACCTGAACTTTGAATGAAGTACAAGTAGTTACCCTTCAAATAGTAAAGCCCTATTAGTCTGGGAAATGCTACAACCAACAAAGGTAACACTTTCATATACCTTTTTCAGGCAGTCCTCCATGACTTGCTCTTCGATCACTTAACAGAGACTTTTTGTTTTGCATCTGCGTTGTAAGGTAGGAGGAAGGCTCTTTGTATGTTGGTAAACTTTTCTCAAATTTCTTCAGGAATGGATGAGAAAGCTCATCCTTTGCTTCTTGTTCCTTGGTTTTTTTGTCCTTCAAATTTAAAGCATACATAAAATTGGTTTGCCAGAGGCACTTCAGAAGGTTTAAAAACCTTTTAAAAGCTTTATCCAGGGTTCGAAAAGTCACAGATCAATGGGAATAAATATATCATGTCTGCAATTTTCTTGATCACATCAAAATGATTTTAGGAACCTTTCAAAGCCTCAATTAGAAAGAACATTTTTCATTTGCAGGCATTGACTATACTTATTTTAAAACATTTTAAAGCTATCTAAACATTTCTAAGTGGCCCACAACAAACGAGAGTGGCAAAATTTACAAAAACAATACTAAAACAGTGAAATTGTAACTAATTAGAACAGCAAGTAAATATACAGTACTTATTGAAGATCCTCTTAAAATTGTCTTTTAGATATATTTTTAAAACCTCTTTTGTCCATTATTTTGAGCATCTAACGTTTGCTGTACTAATGACACAGTCTTTCATATTCATGTGAAAATTATAGAAATTGAATTGTTTTTTTTAATGAATATATACACACTGGGTAATTTTAGACATTTTTATTTGAATATGCATTTTGAGAAAAAAATTCTTGGTTTTGCTCGTGAATAAGTCAAATTAGTAAATTTGATTTAGTAAATCAAATTATAAACAAAAACAATTTTTATGAACCTCTTTCAGATTTTCCCCCTTTTTCAAGTTTGCCAAGAAAATATGTTCACCACATTTCTAAGTGATCTCGGCCAGTTTCCAGCTCATGCAGAAATCTACTAAACCAGATTAGAGAGGTGGCTTTGCAATCTGTTGGGAAAACTCAAGTCCACTCCAGATCTAGGTAGATTGTTCTACTACTTACTGGAATAGCTTTAATCATCAGGAAATTCTGCCTATATTTAGCCTTTTCATATCAATAATTTGGTCCCTAACCTACCTTTGGTTTCAACGTAGGGTCATCCCCTCTTGTATGTGATACTCTTTTTAAGTATTTGTAGATTGCTATTATGTCTTTTCCTGGGTTTTTTTTTTAAGCATCTGAAATGCACATGCACATATGGGAAGTATTTTTAATCAAGCAAAATATTTTGAATGGAAATGGCTGTCCAAATGGTTTGGTACCAAACCCCAACTGTTAAAAAGCAGACAATACTGCTTGGAATTGGTTGAATCAGTGGAGCTGCTACTGCAATGGAATCACATGATCACATTATTAAGGAGTTGCTACTTTCTAGAAAAACGTATTTACCAATAATTTTGGGAAGCTGCCGTGCAGAGAACAGGTTTCAAAAATAATATTGAAAGTAATAAATAGATCATCAACAGATATTATTAACAGTATTTTACAATGCACTATTCAATAGCATTGCTTAGAGAAAGGTGAAAAGCACTATGAAACAGTATTGGCATTGTGTACTTATAGTCTTTAACTAATTCATTCTCATGATCACTTTGTGATAGGGGTCGATTCCTTTTGCATGTGGGAAAAGAAAGGTAATGGCTCAGCCAGGAAATCTTTTAAGTTCTCCAGTGAGAACTAATAAAAAGGGTTTTCCTCTGCATTTTCTGATTTTATGGCAAGGTATTGCAGAACACTACATGGTGTCTGCCTCCATCTCCATGGTAATACACAGATGCACTTTCAAGCGTCTCTTATGTTCAGAATAGCTGTTCACAAATCACAACAGGATGTCTATAAATGCAAGTTAAAAGGACATTTTGTGTGTAATGGTTGAAGAATACTGAAATGTGCTTCTTTTCAGAATAAATGGAAGAACCTTAGGACCCTAAAAGCCAGTTGTTAGTGTGCACTAATAACAAAATTGGCACTGAAGCAGGATATGACATATAATGAAAACTTTCTTTCAGGAATAAAGATCCAATCCTTTTATGAACAAAATACTATTTTATTTTGTTATGTTGTTCTATTAATTGTAATTTTAAAAATATACCTAGGCTGTGTTGTTATTTTTGTTTTGTTTTATGGCAAGGACAATTATGTGCAGAAAAAGGTAAAGCAACTATGTCTAATTGCCTGGGTATTTAAAACAATTTTGGCAACTTCACAATGTTATTAGGTGTATTGCAGCAATCTGAAATCTATTCTCTCTACAAGTGTTGGGAGCTGCATTTTAATGGTAATAAGGTAGGAGAGAGAACTAGGAAAAGAGGGACAGATTCTACTAAATTCTTCTCTTCAGGAAGAATAAAGCAGAAAGAGAACTGCACTTCTGGATTGTTGGCAGAGAGAAACTATGTTAGTTTCTAATCTATACAGAAGCTTAGACTAACTTTTAAGTAATATATCATAATTTTAAATATTTATTTTATCAATGAATGGATGTTTTCAATTTAAAATAACACACAAACATTAAAAATGCTGGCTACTTACTCATTATTTCCCATTGTTTTTTCCATCAGTTGTCACTTTATTGCCCTTTCAACATTGTGTGTCACTGAATTGCTATTGGACTATTTTAGAATAAATGCCCACCTTCCCATCAATTTTCCCCTTTTAAAACATTTTATGCCCTGTAAATCTTGATAATATCCACTATTTTACATACGCCAGAAGAAAAAGTGTCTACAGCAGTGATGGCTAACCTTTTTGCTGCCGTGTGCCAAAAGCGGGGGGGAGCGCATGCGTGTGCCCACCCCCATAATTCAATGCGCCCCACCCCCTGCGCAACGACCCCACCCCCATGCTCCCTCCTGCTTTGAGCATGCAATGGCACAGTGGGCCGGCAGGTCCGTTTTTCGCTCTCCCCAAGCTCCATAGGCTTTCTAGGAGCTTGGGGAGGGCGAAAACGGCCTTCCCTACCCCTCTGGAGGCCCTCTAGAGGCCGGAAACAGCCTGTTTCCCGACTTCCGGGGGCCAAGAAGGCCCCAAAATCAGCTGGCTGGCACGCACATGCATGCTGCAGCTGAGCTGGAGTAACAATCACGTGCCCACTGATATGGCCCACTGTGCCATAGGTTCGCCATCACAGGTCTAGAGATATAGTGGATATAGATGGTTCATAGTACATGATATGATATTTTTGGAAGCAAAATATTTTATGAATCTGATGCATTCAGCTTTTAAGGCTATCAATTCAAAACAACTCTCTCATAATCACTAAACATTTGGGAATGGATTTACTTTTGTATTCTTTGTTACATCAAAAGTCTATTGGTTTATAGTAATAAACAGTGAGAAATCCAAATATTGTCTGCCTCCAAATGACTAAAATAAAAGATTTACCTCATAGGAATCCTTATTTGATTTGTATTTTTCTAACCGACACAATTGGTTAGTGCACATATTATCAGAAGCTTCAGTTTTCTAGAAAGATAGAAAAACAAGACAAATATGAAATTAGGATACAACTTTAGGAAAAATATACTTAAACATTTAATATGTATTACTTTCATTCTATGCATCACTTTGTTAAACTAGCCCAACAAATATTGGCTTTTTTTAAATTTAGAAATTGCTACAAATCAATAACTAAATATATTATATTACTAAATATATTAATTACTAATTACTGACTATATATTACCGTATTTCCCTGAAAATAAGACCGGGTCTTATTTTCTTTTGACCCCCGAAAAACTGGCTAGGGCTTCTTTTTTTTGGGTGTGTGTGTCTT
>JANHFK010005323.1:72837-82988 GCA_036250565.1 Sibynophis collaris | reverse complement strand
AAAATGGCTATTGCTAAGTGAGACATTTGCTAAGTGAGTTTTGCCCCATTTTACAACCTTTCTTGCCCCAGTTGTTAAGTGAATCACTGTAGTTGAAAAGTTAGTAACACAATTGTTAAGTGAATTTGGCTTCTCCATTGATGTTTCTCATCAGAAGATTGCAAAAGTTGATTACATGACCCTGGGACACTGCAACCATCATAAATATAGTTGCCAAGTGTCTGAATTTTGATCACATGGCCCACATGATTCTAAGTGTGAAAAACAATCATAAGTCACTTTTTTCAGTGCCCTTGTAAATTTGAACAGTTACTAAATGAACTGTTGTCAGTCAAGGACCACCTGTAGTTTATTATATTCATAGTATAATCAAGTTAGAAAAGAGGTTGACTTGCTTATGTAAATTCATCTATGTGTGGTTACACTTCAGAGCTTTTAATAATTTCGTTCAAATATAATATCATTCACTTTTCTCGCGAATCCAACAATAATCCAGAGGAAGAGAAAAATTGAGTGCATGAAAATCAGTGCATAAATTTAAAGGAAGCATGATTATAGTTTTTATATACTAGAGAGGCTGACGTGGCTGTTCCCTTACCATGAAGAAATGATAAGATGTAATGAGTTTAATTTGTAGTTGGATATATTTCAGCTGGAGATTAAGAGTAACTTCCTAACTGGAGATAAGAGAAGGTGGGACAAAGTGTTTGTACACCACCGATCACAAAAAGATGTTCTTCCAAGAATGCTACTGAAGAATCTGTGTTTTTCATCTCCTCCATACCAAAAACAGTGCTTACATGAACATTGGGCTATTTCCTCTGCTTGTCTTTCAATGGAATTCTTCAGATAGCTAGGCTCACCATTAACTATGGCATAACTAGTATATTTCTTTTCTTCCATATAGGGGTAGATAATGATTTAGGATTATGGATTTTTGTAAAGGAACCATATTGAATACCTAGGGCAAGCATTCTGCAAATGAAAAAAATAGTTTTTATTCTGAATTATTCCTAATATATACAGATCGTCTTTGACTTTCAATATGGCTATTTGTTTAATGACCATACAGAATTACAGTGGTTCTGAAAAAAGTGACTTATGATCAGGGGTGAAATCCAGCAGGTTCTGACAGATTCTGGAGAACCGGTAGCGGATACTTTGAGCAGTTCGGAGAACCTGTAAAATTCTGTATTTTGATGTTTTTTAATATTGACTGTAAACCGCCCTGAGTCCTGCAAAGGAAAAGGGCGGTTTAAAAATCCAATAAATTAAATTAAATTAAATTAAACCGGTAGCGAACATTTTGAGTAGTTTGGAAAACCAGCAAATACCACCTCTGGCTGGCCCCAGAGTGGGGTGGGAATGGAGATTTTGCAATATCTTTCCCCTGGAGTGGGGTGAAAATGGAGATTTTGCAGTATCCTTCCCCTGCCATGCCCACCAAGCCATGCCACGTCCACAGAACCAGTAGTAAAAAAAATTGGATTTCACCACTGGATTTTATGATGATGTGTGAGTGGTATTTCGCTTTTATATATATAGATGTTATATCCCAGGACAGAGAGTTTGAAGCTGAAGAATTACAAAACACTAGCTTGCCATTGTCGCAGCAGCAGTGAGCACAGTATTGCAGCCCTGGACTGAAATTCATGGATAGTATTTATGGAGGAAATGTTTTAATGTCACTCTAAGTATGGAGTAGCATGAAACATAAAAAGAATCTCTCCGTGGTCTGAAAACAGCTAGTGAGTTTTCCAGATTTTTTTTTTCTGAATGGTGCCAAAACATTTCTTATTAATGCTGGGCTCCATACAACGGAGTGAACTGGTAGTGACGTCGATGGGAGGCTCCTCTCACCCACCTGGACATCATCATGGACGCTCTGCGCATGCACAGAAGCGCTACAAGCGAAACAAGTGCACACACGTGCACGCACTCACAGTTCCAAACTGGTAGCGAAGGTAAGTGGAACCCACTACTGGCTCCATACCTGTACATTTAAAAGCCCATAACCCTCTTTAATCACTGGAGTTATCACAAGTAATGCAATGAAAGGAAGAGAACTATACTTCATAGGAATGGAGTGAATGTGCCCGGATCTGGATGACAGTTATTGCTTTCCTACTTGTTGTAAGTAACTTTAAAAAAGCAACACAAACTATTATTCTTATCACTATCTGATTCATCCTTGGAGTGCTTCAACACTAGCTAGATTAGACAAGGCTACTGAAGTATGACTGACAGGGAGCTAAATGGATATGACGATAGTCCTTGAGTTATGACCAGTGACTCTTCAAATTAAGATGGTCCTGAATGAATTGGGGTTACAACGAGTTCTCAGAGTTCTAGCCATCCCAGCACTCCCATGGTCACATGATCACAATCTGGACAATTGACAACAGACTTTATTTATTTATACACTTTATTTATTAAATGTATATGTTGCCTATCTCCCCAATAAGGTGGCTTTGGGCTTCCCCTTAAGACTGATTGCAGCCCCCCCAAGATCGTGTGATTACCACTTGCAATCTTCCCTACCAGAAAGTTAATGGGGAATCTGGCTGGGAAAGTTGCTGGAGTTAAGTCTTACATACCTGCACACCCTCCTCCAGCCCTTCTATGCCTGTGCCACATAGACCACTTTCATATCCCCATGTACTCTCCCCAACCCTAGCTGTACCTCCCTCGCATCGTTTGTATCCTTGTGTCTCTTCCTAAGCTTGCTGCACCCTTTTGCACCTTCATACAACCTCGCTGTATCTCCATCACACCCATATACTCCCTCCCCAAATCTCATTGTGCCTCTCTTGCAACCTCCTTGTAATGGATGGGTGGATGACCTTAGGAGATAAGAGGAAGAGATGCTGCCTATGAATTAACCAGACAAGAGAGGCAGGAGCTCACAACAGATTTAACAGTTAAAGAAGAAATGTAGAAAGGGCCTGCCTTAATTTTTCAGACAGCTAAAAGTGTTGGCAGGAATGTGGACCTTCAAGATATTGTAGTCTTACCATAAAGAAGAACTAGTTCATTTAGTCACATTTCCTGTCTGGTTTATCCAGGAAGGCTGACACTCACTGAGCCTCGCTGAGTTATTGGCTATGTTATAACTTTGCTACAAAACAGTTCTCTGAAATCAAGTTGTCTGCAGAGCTGTGAAGGAAATACATCCAAAGTCATGAGGATGTGTAGAGAAGATATCTGATGCACAACACATATATTATTTACCTGTCATTACCCTCCTGAACTGAAAGTAACTCAAAAATATGAAAGGGGAAAAGGGGAGACAAATGTTTGTGTCAAAGAAACATATTTTTCTTTCCCTTTTGTTGTATTTTCTCTTAGCTTCCAAAGGAAAAAAAAAAGCATGATTCTCTGCTTGCATAGTCTCCCATTTCCCATTCAGACACCTTTCTAGGAATGTCATGAAATCTTCCCTTCATACATCTCCTTGAAGGTGAAGAAGTTGGAAAAAGAGAGTTGGCAAGTAG
Source organism: Sibynophis collaris (assembly GCA_036250565.1). NCBI lineage: Eukaryota > Metazoa > Chordata > Lepidosauria > Squamata > Sibynophiidae > Sibynophis > Sibynophis collaris. The sequence continues at coordinate 79,494 of JANHFK010005323.1, read as the reverse complement.
ATGACCTAACATCCCAGGGTCATCGGATGTTAAAATCTATTCTAAGCATATTAAGCAAGTCTAAATTCCTCAATGTATCTTTTGTCCACATGAGCTATAAAAGGAAGCTAACTGACATAGTACACACAGTTTATTCAATATAAATATTTTACAAGGATTATTAGCAACAGTTCATGATTGATTAGTAAATAAGTGAACCTGTTGGCTAGCAAAATACCACTACCTTTCAAAGAACTTTTGCCATAAACAAAATCTTGTGGAAGTCATGCTATTAAAAAGACATTTATATACAAAACATGGCCAGATATATAATCTTACACATCATAAAACTGTTAAAAAATCAACTACGTTACAAGAAGACAGATGTCATTTTTATGTAAGAACTCACCTGGCATCTATTTAATCTAACTTCGCGAGTTATTGCAAAGAAATATTGGCCCTCTATGGGGAGAAAAGTCTACAAGGAGAAAGGGAGAAAATATGGTGGGGCTCTCTACTAATGTGCAATGCCTAAAACACTTCCAAAACTATAAACTTAAAAATAGATTTTCTGTCAGGTGTTTATCAAGTCAACCTGATGCAGAACACAAGAAAAGATTAGAAAAGAAATACAAATTTTGTAGAATTTAGTCAGTGTAAAGTAGCAATCAATGGCTCCCTTAGAAAAAAATATTTTTCTTGTTCAAGATTTGCAATGTAGAAAGCCGTGAAGTGTGGTAGGGATAGAACAATTTAAAATATATGGTACTTGGTCCATACAACTCTTCCAGGAAAATAGATCATTATTTAACAAAGATGGTACAGGACTTATCTGAAGTATTAAATCTTTTAAAATTCTTTGGTATGTATTACCTCATGCTCCGCTAACAAAACTTAATTCTTATTCTTTTTTGTACATCTATAGCAGTGATGGCTAACCTTTTTGCCGTTGCGTGCCAAAATGGGGGGAGTGCGGGGAAGTCACATGCACACATGCCCACACCCATAATTCAATGCACCCCACGCATGTGCACGCGACCCCCCCGCTCTCCCTGCTTTTGGCATATGATGGCATGGTGGGCCCTATAGGCCCGTTTTTCGCCGTCCACAGGCTTCAGAGGCATTCTGGAGCCAGGGAGAGCGAAAACGGCCTTCCCCACCTCCCTGGAGGCCGGAAATAGCCTGTTTCCCGACTTCCGGTGGGCTCGGAAGGCCCAAAAATCAGTTGGCCGGCACAAGCATGTGCACTGCAACTGACCTGGGCCAATGCTCGCATGCCCACTGATATGGCTCTGTGTGCCACCTGTGGCATGTGTGCCGTAGGTTTGCCATCATGGACATATAGGATTTACTCTTGAAATATTACATCTTTCAAAAATTTAACAAAAAATTATTTTAAAAAATAAAATAAGTTATTTCACAGATATTCCACTCCCTCCGACACCACATTTGCTGAAAGGTTCTATCTTTCTCATATGTAACATTCAGGTTTTCAGCCAATCATGTTTCATTACTGGGAAGAGTAATAAAAATTAGCAGCTGATGAATAGGCCTCTGTATATTGTTTCCCATTCAACATCAATGTGACAGAAACCACTAGACGCAGTGTGAAAGGGCAGGCAGGGTAGAAAAAATATTTATGTACTTATACCTTCCTACGTACTCTGGTTACATGTAGAGTTAAGAAGCAGGGAATTGTTTTAAATTCACCAAAGTTTTATAAGAACTCTGCTTATGATGAGAACTATAGAACTGCTGGATAAGTTGAACCTAAAATTAAGAATGTTCTGCTTCAGTAGAAACCTCCTCCTTTAAAAAAAGTGGAACAAGAGTGCTACTGTTTCAAATGGAGAATGCTTGGGCATGCAGATGTTGCTCTTGAGGTCTTTACTGCAAAATCTGAAAACTAGGGGTGTATTATTTTTCTTACACCAAGTAGCTATAATAGCAATAGCGCTTAGACTTATATACAGCATCACAGTGCTTTTTACAGCTCTCTCTAAATAAGCTTTGGATTAATGAGTAACTTTTCATTTTAATGAATTTAAAGGAAAGACAAAATACGTAGATTCCGAGTTAGACATTTGATTTTTAATTTAAATGAAGAAACAGACATATTTGAGCCCATCTGAATTACAGAATGGATTTCTGACCGATATGAAAATAAGCACCTCTTTCCTCATCTGAAGGAACAAATTTACCTGGTGATCAGAGTGCCCTCAGCATTAAGCAGGGTCTGGAGCAAATGTTCCAACTTTTTTTTTTAATGGTATGTAAAAGCTGCATTTTAAAGTATATGGCAAACACAATCACTTTGACTCAAAAGTAGTTCTGCATAGGAAGCTACAAAAACATGGGAGAAATAAGGAAAGAAAGGTGCAATGTGATCTTTTTTTCAGAATTACTCGTTCAAACTAGGAAATTTCTATTTAAGACTTAGACTTAGAATAACTTTATTGTCACTTTGAATGTACACTCATCGGCATACATTAAAATGAAATTTCACTGCATACAGCTCTCAGAGGGTCACCATCCTCCAATATACACTACATAAACGTGACAAAATAAATAAATACAAAATAATGCATATACCCACATATATTATATGACACGGAGAAACAACACAGTCAAGTTCAGATGTATACATGTACATGGCGAGAGAAACAAACCGTGTGAATTTACCAGACGGATGGCATAAGGAACAAAGCTGTTACAGAATCTGGTAATCCTGCTAGAATTACTTCGAAACATCCTTCCACAGGGAAGCAACAGAAACAGATCCGTAAGCGGGTGTGTGCAGTTTCTAACAATGCTTTGAGCTCTAAGCACATAGTGCTTATAAGCAGTGTCCTGAATAACAGGAAGTGAGCTTCCTATAATCTTCTCGGCTATCCTTACCACTCTCTGAATGGACTTTCTCTCTAGGCACTGCAACCACCAAACCAAACAGTGATGCATTTTGTTAAAATGCTCTCAATCGTGCCTCTGTAAGAAGTGGCCTGGACAGAAAGAGAAAGATGCGCTCTCATCATCCGACCCAGGAAATTCAGACGCTGGTTTGCACGCTTCACTAAGGATGACGTGTGGAGAGACCAGTTCAGATTGTTAGTTATCTGCACCCTCAGCTACTTAATACTGTTGACCACCTCTACCGCTGCCTCCTTGATACTGGAGTTTGACCATGCCAGCTCTTTTTAAAATCTAAAAATCTGCATTATGACTGGAATAACTATCTTCAAAACAGTGTTTAATCAAAGTTATATTGTAATCTGTTTGGTTCTGAACTAGAAGGATATAGAAATCAGGCTTCTATATCTTGTTCAACAAATTATAGCTTAGTACAAACATGTACCCAACATTTTTTTAGTCATAATTATCCTCAGTAAGTTTAGGACAGTGTACTGATTGAGCAAGAGAAAAATGTTACACGAAATAGGGCTACCAGATTTCAATTTATATGCAGCATTCATATCTATATACTTCTAAAACTCTTGTGTCCACTTGATTATTTGTTACCTTCAATTGGGCAAAATGATGCATCACACACAGGGCAATAATTTTTGAATCAATATATCTCATATGGAAGAATTCACGGAATGCATCCAAAATCAATGACTGTGCAACTGAAATTGTGGCCACTTTAATGCTGCCACACTAAACTACGGTCACTTGACTGCCATTCCCAATATTCCTTGCCAGTTTCCCGCAAGAAAAAAAACACCAATGGGGAAGCCTGCAGGAAGTAAAAAATAGTTCCTAATTCAGCTGCTTTTTTGCCCGCCTGTGATTATTCTGTTTCTCTGTTAAAGTAACGAGATATCTCTGAAATAATGACCCAACCCAGCACGAATTGTCTAATATATAAATAAAGCTTCTTCTCTATTTCTGAGCTGTTTTCTTCTCACATTTGTTATTTTGCAAACTATAGTTCTTTTAGCTAGTAGAGGGTTTATTAAGAAAATAGTGAAAAATCTGGAGTCACATATTGACTTGAAGCATTTTATAGTACAGTCATTAGTTCTGAATGGGGACCTAACATGAAATGTGGATTCAATTTATGTTAGTTGATGAAGACAGTATCAGTAATATGGTAATCTATTGCAACGGTCCTAACCTTTCTGGAGGGGGGGACGGGAGAGGAGAGGGAATGGTTGTATGCAGGTGTGCACAGCTCCATTCAGGCAGGAACACCTACTGCTCTCAAAAATGGAGCTTCACGTGCACGTGCGTGCGCACGCCTGCTGCTTGTGCAAGTGGATTTGCCTGCATGCCTGCTACTCATACATGTGGAGCTCTGCATGAGCATGTGTCGCCCACCGCTTATGTAGCCCAGTTCCGAAAGGGGCATGGCCTGATAACAGGCCATATCTCGGGTTTTGGGGACCACTGATCTATTGCAACTACTTTAATTTAGTTACACATATATTGTCATAGAAACATGCCACATATTAAGTAAAACATATTATAAATACCTCTGAAATGACAGATGTAGAAGAATGTAGTAGCAGATGTGATAAATATTACATTTTGGAAATCTTTTCACCATGGCAACTTCAAGCGAATAAGAAAAGTATGTTCATTTTCCTGCATATGTAATCTTACATTTCTTGTAATCCCTATGTAAATGTAAATAGTTGTTAATCCTATACTTAATCCTATTCTTGGAGCAGCCATACAACTTAGCTAAAATAATTTATAGGAATGAAATAGATACATAGATGATAATTCTACAACTGCAAAGATCTGAAACTGTATTATTCTTTGTATACCACACTTATAAATAACCAAAATATAAAGCAAGACATTGTTGAAAAGATAAATCTGTTATGTTAGTACGCAGTTTTTAAAGTCTATGGAAGATGATTAGCCACTGACAAATTCAAAAAGATGTACTACTCAGCTGTTTTTAGAAAGCTGTTACTTCTTTCATTATGAATTTGTGGAAGATTAACAAGAATTTACAGCTTTCAGCACTGCTTGCTCTTGCTACATAAGCCTCCCCTGCATTTCCAAGATTCTAAAACACAGCATAGCAGCTGTTTGCATTTAAAAAATAATATAAAAAGACCTTTCTATAAAAAGATCCTTCTAATATTAGTTATTCTGTCTTTATAGCATAACCTGGTTATTTTTAGCAGTTACAAAGTAGTGTACTTCAAAATCTGATTTCATATCAAAGAGCAAATAATTGATTTTTAAAATAATTTGCAGTAGCATTAATGAAATGTATCTTTCAACAGCTGAAATCAAATAATCCAAAATGTTGGCTGAAATGTATAATTCTTTACTCTCAGGATCCAATCCTACAAATAGTAAGCAATTCTAGTTATTTTGTCATGTAACAATGGGATTTTTTCATTGTCATTCAACTACTAGATTAGATGGTACACAAATTTTATAAATATTAATGTAAAAAAAAAATCAAACTAACAGCTGGGATTGCAGCCCTGCTTTTTTGGACATGCATTGTATATGCAACTAATATAAAAAGGAGAGCTTTGATTAAATATTCATAGCCACCATCTCGATTTTTTAAATACTCCTGGGAAGGTTTTTTTTAAAAACTAACACTACTTTAAAATACCAATATCTGTTAAAGAAATTTTTCACATTGGTCAAAGGAAGCAATTATATATCTGACAAAATTAAAGAAATATTCATTTCAGAAATTCATTTTAGAAAAAAATAGTCATACAGTTGGAATTTAAAAAAAAAACTAGATGGTTTTAGTTAATTTTTTTATTTATAATTGCAAAATTGAAATGCCATTAACCTTATTTGTAAAAATGATTATCTCAAAGATAAATGAAGCATTCGGTATACTTTAGGGACGCAAATTACAAAGTGAACAGAATTTGGGAATCTGAATTTCACAGTCACATTAATTTATGATTGGCCATTAATCCATATACAATCCAAAATAAAGATGCTGAACTCTCAGTGAGAAATGCCATCCATTCTACTTTGGATTATCTAATAGTTTTGAAAAGCTCATTGGATCTAATTTGACTTTTTTCAGATTCTAAAATAGGATTAACACCTACATTTTATTTTCAGCCCATGGAATATATAGGGGGGAAACTATGAAGTAATTGGAACCCATTTATCTGTCTTTCTGGCATCAGGATAACTCTCTAAAAACAACATTGGACTAAACTTTGTTGGAGAACGCACAAAAGAAAATGGGCTACATCCAGACAAGGGCTGTAAAGAAGGGAAAATTCCAGAAATTTTTTTTTCCCAATGAATCCCTATGAGAGAGGCAGTTTGGAATATTGCCAACTGTTCCATTCTGAGCCCCCCTTTCTCCTCCTCTCCAATCGAATATCTAGAGTAGGCCTATTGTAACAAGGTAGGGGAAGAATTATAGAAACTATAAGATTTATAAGAATTCTCCGGCTTGTTATTCTTTCCAATCCAGTGTAACCGCCCTGAGTCCTGTGAAGGAGAAGGGCGGTCTAGAAATTTGAATAAATAAATAAAATAAATAATGTTGGGGAAAAAATGTACAAAGGGGCTTTGAACTCAACAATCTGTCAGCAGGATACCTCTCTGAAAACAAGAGAACAGGACTACCGTATTTTTCGGAGTATAAGACACACCGGAATATAAGACACAGCTTAGTTTTTGGGGAGGAAAATAAGAAAAAAGCTGATTGGCCAGTGGATCGACCTCCTG
>JANHFK010005320.1:27529-39580 GCA_036250565.1 Sibynophis collaris | reverse complement strand
CCATGCTGTGTATATCAGCTGGTTTATCTGGGCATCTTAATTCCAGAATTATCAAAACCACATCTGAAGCCAAACAATCCAAGGCACATAAGTATATGCTTAAATTTACTGTCCAATTTATTTGGGGGAAAAAATATCTGGCAAGTTGCACAAGCTAAAAGAAGTTTTAGCTGCTTTTTTATTTCAATAATGAACAGTAAAATATCCTTTTCATATGTGAAATAATCAAATACGTACTGCTCACTGTAGCATGTTCCTTTTTCCCTAATAGTCTCGTGATTTTCATAAACTATTATAATGGTTATAAGATTTTCAGACAAGAGGCTGTTTGCATAATTTAAAAAAATATAATCAATACTTTTCCAGTTGGGAAAGGCAATGCAACCTGCTCACCAGTCTATAATCAAAAGAATCAAAAGATGGACAAGCATTACCTCCCTAATGAGACACTTAATGCTGATTTCTAAATGTAGTAAAGTAAAATTGTCCGTCTTATTTATTGATTTAGTATACTTTGCTTTATTTCAATTATTAAAGATGTTATAAATGGCAGGCAAATATAACAAACTCATTCAAAGTGATCCAAAAGCAGCAAACAGCATATGCAATCAAACCTTTAGAAGTAAATGTAAATCAGTTTTATTTTTGAATACTTGTTTTATTTACTACGATGGCATAAGACTATATTCACCAAAAAACCCAGATATTTTCTCAAACAATCGCCTCAAGGCTTCTGTTAAAATGTATATGATCAGGACTAGAGATGTTTGTTACCAACTTGCTGTGCCTTGCCAACTAAGCATTGATAGTGTTACTGATTTTCAGTTGCACCGTGCTTTAATTAATTACTCTGTTGTTCTCACCAGCAGATTCTACTGCATAGCATTTTGCATTTCAAATAACAACAATTTATGGGGGAAAATATTAAAAGCATCTTACCATTCTGATTCTGTAAATTGCAGCAGTATCAAATGAGCTGTGGCTGCAGTACTATTCACAGGAGCCAGGGATATAAGAAGCACAGAGATGTGTGGAAAATATATCCATGCAGCTTACATTTCAGTCATTCAATTGCTAGCCATATTGCTTTAAAATTCATCAGCCAATCAGGATATAAAAAGTAGAGCTTGCAATAGAAGTCTTTGTTTATACAGCATAGTTAGGGATGGTTGTTTTTAAAAGATGCCTGTGTATCTCCTTCCTGTATAAAAATACAGTGTTGAAGCTTTATCTAAAATCTGACTATGCAGTCTACGTGATTACACAAATGTTTGCAACCTATCCAAATCCTGACTTGTAAATAACCTATGACCTCATACATGGGCTGTTCCCAAATCCATGATTTCTCTAACTAAACCAGAAAATGGAATAGTTTTGCCATAGGCAAAATATGCAGTTATATAATAATAGGAGATAATGATTTTTTACCCTATGCTTCTTTTTAAAATTACATTTAAACATGAGGACAAATAGTAATTAGGTGACTCAGACACTTAAGAAAATAATAAATGATTAGAATACTCATAATTCAATATAATTCCTTTCTTTCACTCCGAAATATAAAATTAACTAGTTAATTTCCAAAAGGTTTTGTGACATTAATTCATATTAAAATAGCCTGCTCAAATAAAAAAGACAGAATGCAAAACAATACCTTGTTGGGGAGTCTCTGAAGAGAGAGAGAGAGACATACAGAGAGAGAGAGAGAGAGAATCTAAGGAAAGGAGTTTATGTAAAAGAGCTACTTCATACATTTTTTGCACAACAAATCTTCTCTCCCCCAAACCCTCCCCCATTTCCCTAAAACCAAGGTTTTAGAACATCTAAGAGAAGCTCTGAACTATTAATTCAATCTCTAACTTGATCACTTTCTTCTCTTATTCCCTAGAATTCCTCTCTTCCAATGCTGCTATTTTCTACTTAGTCCTAGATAAGGAATAACTAGCTTCGTATTCATCATTCCAAGAAAGTCTTCAGAACAATGTGTCTACCAAAATTGTTCTGGTTGCCCTCAGTATCCCAACATAAATTCAAAAGACAATGAAAACAACCACGATGTCTTGTCATCCCCCATTTCATAATAGGAAATACCTGCAACAATGATATGTCATTTCTTTTCTGCTCTTTCTATAGTTACCCATCCACAGCCATTCTACCCAGTGGTGGGATTCAATTTTTTTACTACTGGTTCTGTGGGCGTGGCTTGGTGGCTGTGGCAGGGGAAGGATCAGTGAGGGAGGCTCCGCCCACTTGCTGGGACATCATTATGTCCCGTTTTTTAACCATCTGCGCATGCGCAGAAGAGGTGCACACACGTTTAGTGCACACACACATAGCGTGGGAGCACACTCAAACCAGTACCGAAGTTAAGTAGATTTCACCGTTGTAAATACGCTGTAAATACTGTATACTGTAAAATCTCCATTCCCACCCCATTCCAGCAGAAGGATACTGTAAAATCTCCATTCCCTTCCCACTCCAGGGGAAGGTTACTGCAAAATCCCCATTTCCTCCTGATCAGTTGGGACTTGGAAGGCAGAGAATAGATGTGGGCAAGGCCAGTTAGAGGTGGTATTTACCGGTTCTCTGAACTACTCAAAATTTCCGCTAACGGTTCTCTAGAACTGGGCAGAACCTGCTGAATGCCACCTCTGATTCTACCTCTAACAAAATGAAGTTCACATTCCATTTCCACCCCCCATCTTCCAGGCTCCAAATCGCTATCATCTTTCTACAGGTCTGGTAGCATGTTTCTGAAGCTTGCCTCTTTCTACATTTAGAGGTTACTCTCTACCTCCCCCAATTCAGCTGCTAAATCAACATACAAACATGGTTCTATAATTGATAGTGTTTTTTACACTTGGAACTTCCTTTGATAGCTTCTAGGATTCTGAAGAAATATCACTCACCTTCTCTGAAGGCTCAAGCATAGAACCCCTTAAAAGCCAAACATGAAGAGATGCAATTTTTTAAAATAATAGTCTAAAACTACATGGCTTTGTTATTTTACTAATAACAACCAAACATCTGTTAAGCACAGTGTGTTAAATTTGTTCAAAACAAAAAAACAATAAACTGTGTGGTCAGACAAATGCGCATGCACAAAGATCCCAGAAGGGTTACCACAGCTGTTGTTTGCATTCTGCATTGGACTAGAAAGCTTCTTAATTTTTTGTCCTTATCATTCAACACAAAAGCAGGCACACTCTGAAAATGTTTATAATTCTTCCTAGGAGTAGCAGAAGAAGGGGGGGAAATCTTAAAGGAACTATTTCCCTTTAAAAAGATTTAACTATTTCAAATTTTAATATTTTTCCCTTGCTTACTATGCTAAAAGAAGCATCTTTGGTGAAACAAATATTCATCACATGATATGTGCTGAAAAATGCATTTGGATGCTTCAGTGGCTCCAGTAAACAAGGATGCACTCTGATGAATTCTCTCCAGTGGCTCTAGAATAACATTACCGGAAGCTATAAAATAGGAATAAGAGAAATGTTAAATACATGATTTTCTTCAAAGGGCCAAAGTGCTGCTCTTGCAGAACAAAGTGACAAAGTAACAGCACTTGGCAGTGCCACTTATTTAGATCCATTTCAGACTGATTTTGGTCTTATTCCAGGACATACAGTATAGGACTTATTATCTGGAGTATGAGAAGAAGAAACATTAACTTGCTGGTCTTGGGCATTTCAGCATGATTAAACATGAAAATTAAGACAGTGAGTTAAAAATAGATTTCTGTGATTGCTTCACTTTTTCCTGAAGAGTAGTTCCAGAAGTCCATTTTCAGAAGTCAATGGTGAAAAAATATTTCCTTCTTATAGAATCTGTATTAATGCAACTTCCCTTAATGCTACTGAACTGGGTTCAGTTCTCCTCAACATGTATGGAATCACTCCAATCATCTGGCCAAACGGGATTAGGCATAATCAGTAGGGAGGATGACAGTTTTTCTTCCTTTTTACCAAACCTTGATTTAAGAAAACAAAACAGATTCTCTGAATTGATGCTGAAATTCGTTATGAGCTAGCGAAAATACATTTTATTTCAGTCACTATAGGACAGAGATAAAGTATTTGTCAAATTCAAAGTGTGATTTTGCTGTGGCAGCCATTTTTGCTTCTCAGCTTGCCACAAAACGAGGGGAGGGAGGGAAGACCAGGTTGAGAAAACTAGTTTCAGGCAACAAGAAGAAATTGTCCCAAGGGAACTAAAATCATCTAATCAGATCGTCCACAAAGACCTGGACCATTTCTAAAACAATATCCAGATATCTGATTGGATGTGAACTGCACTAGTGGGGAGGAGGGGGAAAAAACTATTCTTTAACTATACGAAAATTGCGGGAATTAAGTAGAGCTGGTTTTGCTTTCAGGCTATGCTGAAATGATGTACTCAATAAAGCTTTGCATTAAGGGATTGGTCAGTGCTGGCTGTTTTGGGTTCATCAGTTGGAACCTTGACAGTATCTCTGTTAACTGGGGAAATATCTTGTCTTGATTATGAGATAACCTAACCATTAAGAGGGAGATTTATAGGCAGAGGATGTTACTATCCCAAAAATATCTTATTTTCTAACGTTGCTTGGTTCCTCAAGTGCACCTACTGCTTGAAGATAAAGATTTAATTACAAGTATTCAGATTCTGCTGACTTCTAAATTAGAACATTGCTCTCTGTTGTACATGAAGACTTGAAGATTATTTAGAAACTGTTCCTAGTATAGAATGGTATTATTCATCTGATGCACACAGATACAAATGCATATATACACAAAAACAAACACACAGACGTAACAGGAAGAAGGCAATAAAAAAATTCTGAAACATGCACACTGATAATCTGTTTATTTCTGGATATAAATTAAGATACTTATCTTGATATGTAAACTTACATGAAAACTTTGCTATTGGCAAAGACATGCTTTGCTGATAATAAGATATTGGAAAAGTGTGATCTATATTAGCCTTCCTATGATTTCCAAAGTTACCTTAACCTGCCTAAGAGAATAGACATATTTTTAACTTAAAAATGACTATTTTTAACCAGAATGGAATGGCATTGAATAGTGAAAGGCATTGAAACAGGACAGGTAGTGATCACTGGGCAGATAACAGAATGATTAGCAGCAGCTCAAGCAAATAAAAACAGAATTGCAGAAAGGCTAAAGACTCCTTTCTGTACATAGGAGAGAAAGCAAATAACACAAATCGTGTAAGCTTTTTAAAATAAATAAAGAAATGAATGGCAACCTGCCAAGAGGTCAACTCAGCAATATGCATTCAATCAATCAACCAGCATAAATGAATTAACTCTCTTTTCTCTATTCCTCAAAGGATTTGTTTTGTTTATTCTTTATGTGTACCCTCTAGTGGCCACTAACAAGAATAAAATAATACAATCCGTTGCACAGATTATTGCAAGGCTTTCTTTTATTAGATAGCCCTAATTCTCTCTGGTGAGACATTTTTAATATATAAATACAGTAGAAAAACAGAGTTGTAGGGGATCTTGGAGGTCTAATCCAAGCCCCTGCTCAAGCAGGAGACCCTATACCAGGGGTGTCAAACTCGATTTCATTGAGGGCCGCATCAGGGTTGACCTCAGGGGATCGGAATGGGCTTAACCAGAGTGGTCGTGGCCAGCTTGTCACTCGTGTGATCAAATGCCACTTTTGCTAGTAGTTTGTTTTGCTAGCACTCTGCCAGTGAAAACGGAGCTCATGAGGGCCTCACATGCACCCCCCGGGCTCCGTTTTCAGCTGCAACAGCAGGAGGCCATCTCAGCCTAAAACAGAGGCTGGGAGTGCCGCACACGGCCCTCTCAAACTCCGTTTTTATTGGCAGAGACACCCCTTGCCGGGCCTTCACTGTTTCCATGGTGGTACTGCAGGCTGGATCGAGCCTGTGGGCCTAGAGTTTGACACCCCTGCCCTATACCATTTCAGACAAATGTCCATTTCACTTAGATCTGGCATACTTTTGTTTCCATTGTAGTCTCTAAAGCAGGACAGCCCATTCTTACAAAGGAACCATATAATATCCAACTCACACTGATAATAAGGATTATGAAGATATCTCTTCAGAATTCAGATCCCCAGTCCCTTCAGGAGCCAAACTAAAATGTTTGTGAAAGGTGATGCTCAGGAAAGGAGGGTGATCCAGGGTGACCTGAGCTAATCAGCATAACAAGAAAGATCCCAGCTCTTGACTATGTGATCAGCTAGATCAATAAAGAGGCATTCTAGATTATTTCTACAGCACGGCTTGCATTATGAGAAGATGAAAATACTATTTTAAAACTGAAACAGCCAAGGGAAAGTTAAGAATGCCTGTTTGATGTTCCAGGGATGATATGACAGCAACATGATGAAGATATACTCTTTTAAAGCCATTAGGATTAAGTTCCTTAACTTAAACCCATGGATCACTTAGTTAACTGCTGCAAGAAGATCACACAGTCTCACTGCAAACAACAGTAGTCAGACACAGCAGCAATAATGGTGAATTGGAAGATTTGCAAGAAATACCATTTGCCCACAAGCAAGAACTGGTGGTACTACAAAACAGAGAAAATAATAGAAAATGAAGAAGCTAAAGTCCTTTGGGATGTTAGAGGGCTGTCACACAATACTCCATATTTAACTATTGTCTATAAGAAAAGCAAACGATATCTGAATAGTGGACATTGCAATACCAGGAGGCAATCGTGGTGTATAATATGTATAATATGTATAGGCAGAAAAGGTTGCATATGATATCATCAATAAGAGGAAAAAACAGCCAAGCTTAAAAGAAGCTCCCTCCCCCCAAAAAAGTAGACTGTTTATGATGGAAATTTTTTAAAAATGATTTGGAACTACAGTAAATGAAAAGGTCTAAAGAAGGAGTATTGGCACAGTGAATAGAATTAAAAATAAGAGTGATGACATGATTTGGAATGAAACTGAAGTGAGGAAATATTGGAAGGACTATTTCAGAGATGTGCATGGAGTAACAGTGATATATTAAAAGAGTAGAAATGAAATGAATGTTATAAATGTTCGTATCCAAGATAAATAGGAAGTTTAAGTGTGATCAGACAGTTGAAAAATGATTCAGACTGCAGATGTGGACGCTGTAATTTGAAAAATATTAAAATATGGATGTGGGTTGCTTTTGAAGTGCTTGTGCAGTTGTTTAACATATGTGAAGGCTCTATTTATTGTTGCTGATTGAAAAGAAAATGCCATTACTGTTTCTTTATATTGAAGAGAAAGGTTACAAGAGTTAATAGAAAACTACAGAGAGATTAGTTTGTCAAATGTGCTTGGAAAGTGTCATCCCTCCCAGACAAACAAGACAGGAAACACAACCAAATGACCTAATTCTACTTTATTGTTAGACCACAATAACAGAATCTTGCAAGTTTGAAAGTACAAACCTCTTCCTGTCTGATCAATCAGGGTGGAACCCTGTGTGAATATTTTAAACTGTTCCCAAGATTTTAAACTTTCAAGTCATTCGTATATATTTTTTAAGGGATGTTTTTAATTGCATGTTTATATGTTTACGTGTTTTTTACCAGACTTGTACGCCGCCCTGAGTCCCAACAGGGAGAAGGGCGGGATAAAAATAAAATTATTTATTTATTTATTTATTTATTTATTTATTTAAGTTTCTTTCTCTGACCATTAACCAACTGTGGATTCTTCCCCCTCTTTTCTGATTGTTCCCTAGGCAACATATCTTCCCCTCATCCCCTCAGCCTCTCAGTCCCCCATAAATTACAGGAAAATTATAAGCAGTAGACTGATATGAGAGATGACAATGAACAAAATTCAGCAGGAGCGTTATGCTGATTAAGGGGTGTACCAATTTTTGCCCTTCAGCTGATTATTTGAAAATGTATAAAAATGAGAGATAAAGTTTACTGTAAACTTGTTGATTTAGAAAACGTCAGAATGGACTTTGCAGTATAAAATATTTTGCACAAATATGAAGTTGAAGATTCCTGAATATTGTAAGTATGGAGAAAGGAGTAAAGAATCATGAGAATAAATAGAACTAGACAAGCCATACTCTGTTGGGTCACCATTTCAGAGATCTACTTAAACAGAGAAACTGAATGATCCAAGGGTAGGCAAAAATGCAGTGGAAGCGAGAGCAATTCCCAACTTTCTGCCAGTTTCTCCATTGAGTTTCCTTGAGGAAAGCTGACAGGGATCATAACTTACCATATTTTTCGGAGTATAAGACACACTTTTTCCTCCCTAAAAGGGGGTGAAAATTTGGGTGCGTCTTATACATCGAATGTAGCCCCGTCCACCCACTGGCCCCCACCCTTTGGCCTCTACTTCCCAGCAATTTAACTCCTTGCAGCAAGAAGAAACAGCCCATTTCAGCTTCAGCACAGCCTAATTAGCACAAGTTGATTGTTGGTTGGATCGGCTTCCTGATCCTCAGCTGTTTCAGGCTGCAGGGATTTCCATTGCCTATTGCTGCACCAGCCTCCGCTGCTTACTGCAAGGAGGTAAATTGCTGGGAGGCAGATTTTTGTTTTTCTTGTGCTAATCGAGCTATGCTGAAAACGAAAATGAAACTGAAACTGAAAGTAAAGCAGGCTGTTTGTTTGCTGTTTGATGCAAACAAGGCAAAATTGCTGGGAGGCAGAGGCAAATTTATTTTTCTTGTTTTCCTCACCAAAAAAGGTAGGTGTGTCTTATAGTCCAGAGCGTCTTATACTCTGAAAAATACAGTCTGTCCTTCCTTCCTTCCTTCCTTCCTTCCTTCCTTCCTTCCTTCCTTCCTTCCTTCCTTCCCTTCTTCCTGTTCCTTTCTTCTTTTCATCCTTCCTTTTTTCTATAGGATTGTTGAGTGGGAAAGAGATTGAGGCAATCTACAAGTGGCTTGGAAACTGTCACAGAACATTGAAAATGAGGATCACATAATCACAGCAGCAGTCCAGCAGCACTGAGGCAATCAACACTTCCCCAAATTTCATTCCCTCAGGATTAATGTGTCCCAGCATTCTGTACATTAACCCCTCTGAGATAACTTTGTTGACATGGTTATGCCCTACGATGCATCATTTTGCCCATTTACAGGTTACAGACATGAGAGTTTTAGCAGTATGGTAGATGGTAAGCGGTTTAATGCTGAATACTGAATTACTAACAAAATTTGTAATATCAATTCAAAGTAATAAGATAAAACCATAAAAGCCAAAAATAAATGAATGGAAATTGGCAACAGAGGAAGCCAATTGGTCAACACACAAGAGTCAATCTTACTTCCTGACTCTCACATCCAGGAAAATAGCCAGGTCTTGGACTTTTCAGAAAAGGGCAAGGTAAGACAAATGGATGATTGCTATTCATCTCCTCAAAAGATCAGACCTTGGTATGTACAATTTTCATCATTAAAAGGTTTGTAAGAGGAGTGTAGTGTTTCTTGCATATATATAAATACCATAGTAGCCGGTATGAAAATAATTAACAAGGTTGCACTTCCTTCAGAATTCATTTTAGCAGTTGCTATTGTCTCTTTTTATAAGACAAAAAAAGGGGCTAAAGGAGCCATTAACCAAATTTCTTAATCCATATTTTTGCTTTTTGCAAGCATTGAAAAAATGTTCTCTCTGACCACCAGAGAGAGCCACAATGTCGCACAGTCCTATATTCAATATACGTACAAGGTTTGAATGGAGCTGCATTGTACATATTTAAAACATTAAGCTGTGCAGAGATCTGGATTCAAAAAGGAAAATGTGCTTAGAGAGCTGCCTTAGGAACTGTCTACACTTCCTAATTCAAACATGCCTTTTTCTTGCAATTTCTTTAGGGAGCTGCTGGTTGATGCTATGTACATGTCCATTCAAAATTAAAAATCACCTTTTAGGATTCACATTAGTGTACATCTACAAAATATGTATGTACTGTATGTATGTACTGAATGTATAAATACAGTGACCATATTTTGTTAGAAAAAATAAAGGAAAAACCTCAAAAAGGGGCAAAACTGAAAGAGGTTCATAAGGGGAAGAAAATTTTTTAAATGTTTATTTTTATAACTTTGCTTTATAATGGAAAATTCAAGAACAAAATGAAGAAAATAAATAGTTAAATTAAATCTAAAGGACAGCTTTCTGAAATTAGGGTTTGTCCTTCATAATAAAAGATGTATGGACACTGTATTTATAAAAGAAAAATAGACCAAAATTCCTGATCCACCATCTGTTCACTGCGGCTCTTTAAATAGCTTTAAAGAGCTCTTTAGGTATTTAAATTGTAGATATTTCTAAGTCAAACATACATTATTCATCATTCTTTCATTATTCTTTCCTTAGAGAATTAGCTAATTCATTCGCAGCAAATTCAAAATTGAAGTTGGATGGCCAATAAGTTTAAATAAATAAATAAATCCCTGGGTCAAGGCAACAGAAAATATATCTTCATATATCTAGTATACAAGGAGATACAGACCTCATTTCCTTTGGAAAAGACGGTGAGGCATGTGAATATGATTTTTGAGACTAAACGGATGAAATATTCTTGGAAATTTTCTCAATATCAATAGCCATCTACCAAGGTTAAAACTAAAATTATTATATGATTCTGTCATGCCTGAATATTTATTCATAGCACATGCACTGAACATAAAGAATTACATTGCTTTTTCAGTTCTGCAATTCAGCAAAACTGTTCACCAGAAAAAACAATCCTTGGCAAGTAGGATAGTGTCTATTTCATGAAATTTCAGGAACAGGGCAGCCTATCTTGGCTTGAGAAGATACTCTTTTATTCTCATGAAGTCTGCTTCTGCATATGGGATTTATTTATTTAGATCCCATCTTTATTATTTTTAGAAATAACTGAAGGCAGCAATCATACCTAACAATCCTTTCTTCTCCTATTTTTCCCATAAAACAATTCTGTCATTTATTTTAATGAATATTAAAACAGCTTGCCTTCAGAAATTGTGGGTGGAGGTTTTTAAGAAGGTAAAACCTCACTGGAGGTTTTTAAGAAGAGTCTGGACAGCCACTTGTCTGAAATGGTATAGAATCTCCTGCTTAAGCAGGGAGCTGGACTAGAAGACCTCCAAGGTCCCTTTCAGCTCTATTCTATTCTAAAATAAAGGAAAAAGTGGGATGCTACGAATATTTCAGTTTCCACACATCACTCTTCCAAGGATTAATGGGAAGAAGTAATAAGTTATCATCGATCTTTCAGACATCCTAGAATCCAAATGTTACTCATATCAATCTCCATCCTTCAGTGAAATATAGAACTTAATTGATTTACTTCCAAAGGCCAAAAACAATGCTCAAGAGGAAGCAGGTTAAAATGCAGGTTAAGAAAGAGATTAATAATATCGTTACATTTATATACACAAACAGAATGTGTGTGTGTGTGTGTGCGTGTGTGATGTATATGTATATGTATGCATATAGAAATAGAGCATTCTTAATCTGCATAAAAACCCGAGCATTCAAACAGCAGTTGCAATTAAGCAAAAAAATTCAATGGAAGCCAGCAAGTAAAATAACCATTTTAGACCGTTCTAGACCAGTGACGGCTAATCTTTTTGGCACTGAGTGCCAAAACTGGAGCGCATGCACACACCAGAGCAACAGAGCCCAGAAAAGAGCATGCGTGCGATGAACCGGGAAGAGCAATTGGTAATGGCCTGTGTGCCCACAGAGAGGGCTCTGCGTGCCACCTCTGGCACACGTGCCATAGGTTTGCCATCATGATTCTAGACCAACCCATACAATGAACAAGAAGTGGGATTATGAATTCTTCACTCCAAGCACAACAGATGGGTTAACGAAGTAAAATGAGGTCTATTGATTCAGTCCCTATTGTATAAGGCCATGATGGCGAACCTATGGCACGCGTGCCACATCAGTGGGCACGCGAGCGTTGCCCTAGCTCAGCTCCAGCATGCATGGACATGCCGGCCAGATGATTTTTGTGCTTTCTAGGCCCATTGGAAGTCGGGAAACAGGCTGTTTCCAGCTCCGGAGGGCCTCCAGGTGGGGTGGGGAAGGCTGTTTTCACCCTCCCC
>JANHFK010005318.1:32805-45099 GCA_036250565.1 Sibynophis collaris | reverse complement strand
ACAGAGATGGATGATAGATGATGTAGATTAAACAGATAGATTAAAATTTCACACATAAAAACTAAAGTTAATCACACATAAATTAACTAAAGTTAATCAACTGAATAAAACACAGGTTTTAATACATCTTTCCTTCTTATTGGAATCAGCTTAATGCTGGCCCACATTAATTCTGTAGGAGTTGATTGTAACAAAAACAAAACTGCTAGGAAATCCATATTTTCACACCTTCCTCTAGTAGGCAGATCTGTACCTGGTATTTTTAAAAGTATTCTAGCACTGTGTTAGATGTGGGCATCACAACAAGAGGCAGGACAAAGAATAGTAACCCCAGCTCTTTATTTAGCATAGGAATAACTGCAGCTAGGCAAGCCTGCTGGGTTCCTTTTAAAGGGAGCTGTCCAGCAGCCTAGCCACTGATGTTGCTTCAAATCTCCCGCCTTGAGAATGGGCCAATCAGATTGCAGCATGCTAATGTCTGCCTAAACCCGGACCTTAGTGAAACCTACACTCCCTACTCCACTCACTATTTACATATTCAACACACTGAATTCTCCATTTCATTCTAATCTCTCCCAGATTCCAGCTGTTACTTCCAATCATTAACACCCCGGCCCAGCCCATCTCTCCTAGCATGTTCAGTTTCTACTAGATCTAGAATGTTGTTGTTTTTTTAATGAAGATTTTGGACTTTTGCAAAGATAAATATTCCTTCCTTTGCCTCATGTATTTTTTTTTCATTTAGAAGCATTATTTGAAGGGTGTAATTCTGCCTGCTATGACATCAGCAACAAGATTAACCACCAATATATTAGTGATGATGAGAATATAAAATGCATCAGGTCAATTTTAGGGCTCTCAAGCTTTTCCCAAGATGGTATTGTCCAGATGTGTTAGTTTACAATTTCCATTAGGCTTGAGTGAGAATGTGGGGGATTATATACTAACACATCTGGAAAGCACCAGATTGGAGAATCTGATTTATATTGAGGCTCCTGTGCCTCTAACGAGAATGGCAAAACTTAATCCCTTCCCATTACTCTGAAAATCCACAACCAGATGTCATATATGAGAAGCAAGAAATAGCTGTCAAACTGCTTAAAGAAATTCTACTGCTGCCAATATATCTGTGAGATTGACATCATGCCATGCCTCCCTCCCTCCTCCCTCCTCCCTCCTCTCTCTCTCTCTCTCTCTCTTTCTCTCAGCTCAGGCTAGAAGCCCTGAGTTCTAGTTCTGCCTTAAGTTAAAAAAACCCCACAAAACCTGAATGACCTTGGGCAACAGTTACTCTCTCTCAACCCTAGGAATGAGACAATGGCAACCTGTTCCTGAAATCTTTCCTGAAATCACTGTTCCTGCAGTGATTTGTCCAGGCAGTCACCTGGAGTTAAGGCTAATTTATGTAAACACACACACACATACACACACTCACAACATACACATAGACAAGGGAGAGGAAGACAGAGGGGGGAGGGGGGAGATATTGATTACAGCTGCTTCTTTCATGGGTGCCAATATTTTGAATTAATTGCATGTATTCCACTGTTAACTTCAAGCCCAGTATTTTTCCAATTATATTCTGAAAAATCTGGATTTCCTTGCAAAACTATCCTTTAAAAAGATAAACGGTGGCAGTCCAACTCTTTGCTCGCCTAATTCCTCTTGAGAAAAGATAAAGAGCATGGAAAGTGGGAATCAAGTGAATTTTCCTTACCCATTTTTAACACAAAGTATTTAATTCAAATTTCTGAATTGACTCTTTGTGCAGCACTATAATGCATCATACCTCAGAATAACTTTTCAGAAGGAAATAGTATATCGTGCAGTCAACAAACCTACTTTGTAGATTTATCCTACATTCCTTTTAATATATGGGATACTGTTATCCCCCATATCCCCAAAGTCATGTCATATGTAATTTAATGTGTTGCTGGTAGGAATTTTAGGGCTACATTGGACTTCTCTGATTTTATATATTTATATTGATGTATTTAAATTTTCACCTTCTACTTACCTTGTACAGATAGCCTGCAGTGTGTTGGACATAATGACCTCCAATTCTTTTATTGTATGAATCTACTCACAATTAGTTTCCTGCCTCCCCCGCACCTCCAAACGTGTGGCCTTTTTTGCTATTTTTAAAGCAGGGAAGCCATTTCTTGAAAAATTGTGCCCAGAGTGAGATGAGGATTGTTTTTGAGGTTTGTGCTATTATATAAATATAGTAATTATATTTACTTGCAGGTAAAAATAATGGGGGGTGGGGAGAGAGAAAAAAAGCCCTGTCATTTTGTTATCTCTACAACATTTTAAACAAGCAATGCTGGCATGTATTGTTATAATAATATTGTATTTATTTTACAGTTTATGCTCCGATTAGCTACTAACTACTTTTAGAAAATGGTTCTTTGCCTTAAAGCAAAAAAGAAAAAAGAAAGAAAAAAAAAGAAAGAAAAAGAAAAAAGAAAAAAAAGGCTTATTGAATGCTTCATGCTTTGCCTATAAAAGCAGCTTCAAAGGAGGGAAAACCCACTCAGTGAAATGTGAACTATTTATCTTTAATCTGACATCATTTTCCATTCCTTCTTCCTAGACAATACAGATAAGCATCACCAGGTTGAAAAGCTGCTATGATAACTTTTTAATCAAAAATCCAAGGCAGCTGAGGGGTAACTTATTTTTCTTTCTACTCTGTTATGCAAAAGTCCTATCAATTTATTTTTATAAGGCAGCTTCACTCTGCTGTGCCTCTGAAAGCCATGCGGTGGAAGATAAAATAATAAGATAAGAATGGCAATGCTAACTAGAATGTATGAAACAGCCCCTCTCAAAAAGAGTAGATGAGGGGGTGGAACCAAAGGCAATTCTATAATTCTCCACCCCATTTGTAGGTGGCAAATCTGAGTCATTTGTTGATTTATTTCAGGAAGGCACATGCCTATAATTTGCAAGGGGGAGGGAAAAGATGCAGTGCATAGCATCTGCATCTTCAGTGGCTTTCTTTTCCTGGTTTAAATTATATATTGTTTAAAATGGCTAACTGTGTCAGTTCAGGATCCATGCTGGGATGTTATAGGAAAAAAAAGATCCTATTTTTTATTAGTATGGGACTTTTGTTCAGTTCCATGTAGAGCTATGAACTTTGCCCATCCTAATTAGAAGATAAATGCATAGCTTGTCCAGATTATATTCCAGAAGTACTTTTTTTCCCCCAGAACCAGAAGCCCAGCTTTTCAATTGTAGCAGTTTCCCAACAAACATATGCTAGTGATAATATAGAATCAACAACAATGGGTTTTTCAAATTGAAACATATAACAAGTCCTGTGATCTACAGACTACTGAACAGTGATCATAGGTTTGAAGGAGCTGGGTTGAAATCAGTTGATGGAATCAAGACATCAATAATGTAAATCTAGGTTTTTCAAGATAAGACGAGAAAGATAAATGCCGGCAATTTACAAGGTCACAATGCAAAGAATTTTCAATGAGTATTGTTGTAAAAACAGTCTACTTTTTTTAAAAAGTCACTAAAAATCCAGAAAATATTTTATTTTGAGTATTTATGGACAAAAAGAAGGACATGTTTTCCTTTTGCCAGTTGTCTAATAACTCTAGGTATATAAGCACTGTAAACCATGTATGCAGTTCTCTGTATTGTTGAAATTCGACCATTTCTGTGCTAATGCAACCACTTTTTAAAAGAGATTGATTCACCATTAATGAGAAATTAATATGAGATATTTTGAAATATTTTCTTATGATAATCTGACTTCAGGAAGTGAAAAGAAAAATAGGGGGGGGGGGGGACTAATATGGCCTCTGATTGGATTGTTACATTATGTTTATGCGGAAGGATCTCATTTAAAATTTAAGAGTAGCCAAGAATTTATGAATATGAATTACTGTCCCCTCTCTTTCTGCCTTATCCTTTCTTTTCTCCTTTGCGTCTTCCCTATTAAATTTCTTTCTTAACATATATATGGAAAAGGCTATCAATAAGAAACTGGAAAATTTTGTCTCCATATTCCCCTCTTCCTTTTTTATGCCTTTGCTGAAATATATTGTGCATGTGGATAAACAGTATAAAAATATACTATGGTATAAAAATAGAGAAGATGCAAAATATAGCTTTCTTCATACCATGTTTTGTGGTTCCTTCACTCTTCTTATATGGTTGCTTAGAAGTATTAGATAATAAAGGGTGTACGAGAATTCCCCCACACACATTGCTCTTAAAAAGCTTCCTTGATTGATAGGAACTGACAGCCAGTTCCTAAAAAGAAATTTAAATTTGATTCACTATAAAAACCATGTCTTGGGATCCATATCCTTGGTCAGCCAATCAGTCATTGTCCCTACCCATTTCAATAAATTATAAATAAAGCTTGTTGATTGCTCTTGAAGAGCATTAAGCAAAGCTACAATTAAAGCTTGTTGGCTGGGAACAAATCAAAATGACATCAGATGAATAGTATTAGAGTGTAATACATGAGGTTTTTTTAAAAATTAGTATCTAGGTCAAATGCAATGGTACATTTAGAACTGAAACTTGGGGTTTAGGATCTCATAGCTATGGGGTCCAAATTACTACCGGTAGTTTGAGGGCTGAAAATAATAGAGGCTGTGATAATATCCCACTGTGATTAATACAACTTGTATTAAGAAAAGAAAAGAAAGCAGTTTCTTTTTTCCTGTATAAAAACACTTTGCTAATTTGGATGGGCAACTGGTTTTTTTATTGCTTTTGTTTTTACAAATGCTCACTTTAATGATTTCAACCCTAGTTTTATATTTACCAATAATTTAAGTTCTAAAAGTGCTTACTTTTAGTACACTGTACTAATGCAGTACTGGAACTGAGACTGTTATCAATTATCAAGAGGCATTAGAGGAACAAGATATGTTTTATATAGGTTATTGCATTGCTTTATTCCTCATATTGGCTTACATTGTATTAGATTTTATTGCTTTGACTACAATGTGCTTAGATATAAGAATACACTAAAGAAATTTGCTACTATCATTACAGTTCATACTGGGGTCTTCATAACATCATCCATCCATCATTGAAATGATATAAACTTTGTTCTCATCAGATTACTCTGGCATAATGGTTGGATGACTTTAGGCGATCCCACAAGCTGCTAGTGGGATTTGACAAGTGTCAACCAATATTTGATTTTTCTTTCCCTGAGTCAAGCATAGGGGATGTGCTGATCTCCAATTTTCATAAATGCTACTTACAGTATGAAGACAATGATGGGAGATGGTACTATAAGAGTTGCATTTCACCAAAATCTGGTAGGCTGCACCAAGGTCCTCTTGAAACTTTTTAGGGTTTTTTCTAAAAAGCAAGATCAAACTGAAATTATCTACTAATGCTACTAAAAACATAAAAAACACTTCTGATGGCTCTCAAACCAGGAAACATCCTAGATGCTTTGAATGCTTGTCAGGAATTCTTCAATTTACTATATTTATTCATTGGTGGGCATTGGACCAGACTTCATCAAACACATCTCCTTTTCCTGCTTCCTTATCATATAAAACCATAAGAGCCTGATAGGTTCAAAGAGAATGATAAAGCAATGGCGATGCTACGAATGAAAACATTGATCACCTAACATTTTATCTAACGCATATGACATTCAATTTTCAGGTTAGGAAATGTAATTTCAAAAGTTGTGCAATCCCCCTTTCAATATTGTTAGGTTTAAACGCGGAGTATCCTTGGTTGCAAGGATCTTACGCAGAAAGAAACGAATGTAAGGAGTAGCAGTGAACATGTACCGGTCACTCAAACAGAGAAAGCAAACAGGTATAAAAATAACTATATACAATAGTTCACACAGTCCAATGTCAAGTCCAAACAACAGTCCGTAAGTCAGACACAATAAGTCAGGTAGGTTTCTGCTAAGTAAACAGTAACAGTAGCAAAACTAACCAGTATCTAAGTCAGTAATATTCTCAGTAACAGTATTCTGAGATGAACGGCAGCAGTAGTAATCAATCAACCAAAGTTCAGCAATCAGCAGCAGCAGCAAAGCGAGAGAGTAGCGAGAGAGGACTATGCTCTGTAGCAGCTTTCTTATAGCTAGGCTGCAGCTCTTAACCAATTAGGACAAAAGCCTAATCAACTGCTGTGAGTCATCGTGGTTTATACAGTAACTCTTACAACCTTAAAGATACATATACCAGAAACCAACAGTTAGTCCATGCAGAATACTAACAATTTCTATAAAGTTGGCATTCATACACTCATCCCCCGAGTATCATTTGAGATAGTCATGGTGCTTTATTGTATTCAGATTATATTCAGTGTCCTTACTGTATGAGAAGGTTTAATCAGACTGCGGCAGAAAGGCACATCAACTTTTGCAAAGAACAAGCTGCCAGACGATCCTTTGCCCCCGGTCAGAAGGGAGGCAAATCACCTTCAGTAAGTAACTGGACTCTATTCAAAGCTCTTTGCTTCTACCATTTTTCTCTCATCCTTTTTTGAAGGATCATCATACATGGCAGAATTTTGACCAAAATCCTGTCATTTTTGCTGCTTTTTCACTTCAGGCTCAGGAAATGACAAGTAATCCTTTGGAATAAGGAACAGATGAAAACTACACTTTTTTCTTTTCCAGTAATGGTTCTTCACTTTTCCTTAAATTGTTTTAGAATTGTTTTTCATTTATTACATAAAAGCTTTCTTTGGGCTAGAATATTAAATTAGAATTCCTAATGATCACCTTTTCCAAAATTTAGAAAAAGATGGTGGATCAATTATGTGAATAAAATATTCAGAAGCCATAATTTTTTAAAAAGCTAACCATACACTAATATATTCAAAGTGAATGTTTTGAGAAGAAGATGGCAGTTCTTCAACTGACCAGAGGAGGATTACATGGTTTTACGTGCTGAGCTCAAAGCAAAAATCAAAGAAAAATCTTAGAATAAATTTCGGTTCTGTCATTTCTAGAAGTTTGGAACATCACTTTCTAAATACAGACTTTTTTAATTTTTCCAAATGCTGTAAGTCAAAAGAATTGGCTTCACTCAGGAACAAAGAATTGTTCATTATGTTTTTTTTTTTAAATACACTATAAATTGTGTCTGCAGAGATTCTCAGTCCTAGGTCATGGTTGTCCCAAAGGTGCTTTTTCAGGAGTCAACTGGACTTTTTTGTTTTGAAGACGTTTTGCTTCTCATCCAAGAAGCTGCTTCAGCTCTGACAGGATAGTGGGTAATGGAAGGATTTATATTCCTAGCAGACTGCTGGTCGTTTGCATCCTTTTAGAATTTAGAAAGTCATTGAAGCACTTGGCGGTAGTGTTCCTGGTTCCTGTAGTCTGCAATTTTTCCTTTTTTCCTCTGGAAATCCATTCCTACTCCCACACCATTCAAAGGGTGCTCATCCCAAATTGTATAGCTGTAGAGACTTGCATCCTTTTAGAGCAAAGGTGTCAAACTCCTGTTTTCACGGCAGTGTCACATGACGTATCGGGACTTTTTTCCTCTTCGCTAAACTGAGCAGGGGTGGGGCCAGCATGTGACACAACTGGCCAGCGGGCTGTGAGTTTGACACCCCTGTTTTAGGGGGTTGTTGAAGCTATACAATTTGGGATAAACACCCTCCGAGTGCTTCAATGATGAGTTTCTTGTATGAGAAATGAAACATCTTCAAAAGAAAAAACAAGAAAGTCCAATTGCCCCCTGAAAAAGCACCTTTGGGACTACAAACTGGTTTATTATAGTAATGAGCCATTGGATAAACTCAGTATTGCAGGCTGACTCCACCCACTGCCAGGAGTTCGATCCTGATCAGCTCAAGGTTGACTCAGCCTTCCATCCTTCTGAGGTTGATAAAATGAGGACTCAGATTTTTGAGGACAATATGCTGACTCTGTAAACTGCTTAAAGTGCTATAAAACACTATGAAGTGGTATAAAAGTCTTAAGAGCTTTTGCTATTGCTATTCTGCTCGGTAGCATTGTTATGAGTAGAGCTGGAATAAAAAAGTTAAGACTACAAGAGATTTTAAAGCTCTCATTGGAAGCAAGAGAGTTTGATAGTTTCTGCAAATATTACTGTGTTTATCACAGAATTGTCATTTTACCTTTAATCTATTTATCATTTATACCATTAACTGAACATTGCACTAGATTGTAATACTCTATTACTACTTATAACTAGTAGTTGCTCCTGAAGTATTCTAGGGTTGAGTTGGGTTGGGATGCAAGTTTTAAAAGCCTGCAGTCTATTTAGCTCAGCAACAATTAAAGAATTTTAAATGGATTCTTAAATGGATTTTAGTTATAACAAACTAAAGCTGAGAATCAGAGTTATGCGGTAGACAGTAGTGAATTAGGAAAATTATTTAGGTAGGAATTTCCCTGCCAAGTGAAGTTTATTGAGAAAATCTAAAAATTGATTAATCAATATCAGTGTATCTTTAATTTTTGCTTCTTTGAAGATTTTTTAAAATATAAAAATGATTATATTACACTGGGATGTTATGATGCTGTTTAGTTATGTATGTTCTGCTTTCTAGGGGAAACAAGGAGTTTCCAAAAAAGAACCAACTTTAACAAATGCTGTGGGGACACTACTTCAAAATAGATTACAAGGAGCAAATACTGGCCAATCTGTAACAGGTAAAAGACAATATATCTGAAATGTTTAGAAATGCTGAATGCTTAAAGTCATCCCAACAGAACTGCAACACTTACATCTTACCAGTAATGCAAATTTGCAGATACCTTATATCAGGAATGTCCAACCTTGGCAATTTTAAGACCTGTGGACTTCAACTCCCAGAACGATTGGCTGGGAAATTCTGAGCATTGAAGTTTTTATACCCAATACAGAATTTATTTGAAATCTTAAAAAAAAATCTTCTCTAGAAGATTGTTACATAAATCTTATACTATAAAATCAAGCTTAGGCCAACTGCAGTCATTTATGTCATATTAATTTGACAGACAATGGAACAATACATAATCTAGTCTAATGTATAGTTTTCTGCAGGTTTTTTTGCTGTTCTATATTGTTATTTAAAAAACAAGATTGATTGTATAATTTTTATTCACATGAAGTGCTTAAAAGAGAATACATTTTAGGGCAACCTAGCAAAATATAAATTGGAGGTAACTGTTCTCATTGTTTGCTTCCCCAGTTACACTGACAGTCATATTAACATATACTATTTGGGTGAGCTAAAATTGGTGCTCAAGATCTTTTTGCTGATTAATCTTACTCTGACTTAACTTCAAAGTGAAATCATAAAAGCAGCACGAATCATATCTCTATTTGAGTAACGTTCAAAAAGTGGATTAACAACTACTGAGCTACAGTTAAATTCCAGAGTGTTTAATGTAAAATGGGAGAATTAATGCTTCAAGTCTGTAATTTGAATTAAATTGCTTTACATTGTTTGAATGTGCTGATTATTCTCAAGATATATTTTTCAGAGTTCTTTATTGTTGTTTTAAAGGACATGGTATTGAAATTTCAGCTGCAACAGTACACAAAAAAATATCCCCCATTTCCTCTGGAACAGAATCTGGGTAAGATACATTGTGTAAATTAAAAGGCTATAGTCTAATGTAGCATATTGATCTGAGAGAATTTGGGCTCATATGATTCCTAGATAAGTAGAGTACAGGTAGTCCTCAATTTAGAACCATTAATTTAGTGACTGCTCGAAGTTACACTGGGACTGAAAAAGGTGATTTACAACTGGTCCTTGCACTTAAACCATCATAGCATCTCTACGGTTATGTAATCAAAATTCAGGCACTTGGCAACCAGTATGTATTTATGACATGTGCAGCATCCTTGGGTCACGTGACTTTTCCAGCAAAATCAATGGCGGAAGCCAGATTCCCTTAACAACTGCATGATTCACTTAACAATTGCCATGATTCGTTTAACAAACATGGCAAAAAAAGGTCGTAAAAAGCCATGAGTCACTTAACAAAAATTCTGGTACAATTGTGTCATATATTGAGTACCGGTACCTATATTTTGCTTATCCGAGACAGTAACGTCATAGGTATAACACCAGGATTATACATAGGAAACATAGCTTTAAATCATCCAGAAGTCATAAAGTCAAGTTCTGGTTATTTTCCCTTCCAATAAAGACTAGGCTGTTATTTCACTCATAAATAATAATTTTGTTGCATAGAGATAAGCTATGAAATGGAAAACTGTAGCATTTACTGTATGCTTCATATCTATGACATATTAATTATGCATTTCTCAAATGTGTACTTCATTTTCATGTTTATGTTTACATAAACATACCATTTGCATGACTTGTTCTCATTTATATACATTTGATTTACTCGAAATATCAAGCCACAGATCAGTTTCATTAAACATAACTACTGTACTGACAGCTTTCTTTATCAAAGGCTTTAGTTATAAAATATTGTAAAAATGTTCCAAACTTCTGATACTTCCTGTGAATTCTTAAGCCTCCCTGGTCAGTTCATTTATACGCCATTTTTTAAAAATAAATAACCCAAGGCAGCAAACACGCCTGATACTTCTTCCACACAATAATAACCCTGTGTGGAGTGTTGGGCTGAGAACGACTGGCTCGTTCTCTCAGCCAGCTTTCATGTTCACGGCAGAACTAGGATGCAGTCTCCTGGTTTCTAGGCCAGCATTTTCACTACTAGATCTAACTGGAACTATCAATAGCACATTATTTCCCAGGTTTTTTCCACTCTTTTCATCCTGTACATACTTAACTTATTTCCCTCAGCCTCTTAAACTAACTTTTGTTCATATTCACTTTTCTCCTATGCTACTTGTTCTTCTATCATCCAAAGATGCAATGTAATTCTAGCACAAATGTGTCCAGTAACAAACTGTGAAACCATACTAAGGATCTGTGAAACCATACTGCATCTTCTCAAATTCTTCAGTGCAACAAGCTGTTGTGTTATCATCTGTTTTATTTCAGACTACCTAAATTAATGCTTGCCTGCTCTTAGGGTTCCAACTCAGGGAAGAAGATGAGGAGAACATGCCCACCAAACTTCTGAATAGCAGCCTTTACTTTTTACAGCACCTGAATTAGAAGAGCTCAGCAAACCAGTTTACATACATTCAGCCTCCCATCTATCTTAAAAACGTGTATGATGGATTGAAGTGTGATAATAAAACTAGCACAGTCATATTCCACAGTTTTTACAGGTGACAAACTTACGTAAGTAAGAATGTTTACAGCTTTATGGTCTGTTTTCTATTTTTTTTTCCTTTGGTCAACTCCTATGCTGCCTTAATCAAAAATGACTTTAGAGATTTTATACAATTTAGGACTAAAATCTCCAGTAAATAACTAAAAACAATGAAACAAATACTATACATAGGACTTACTGGGAAGCATACCACAAATATATTTTTCATCATATTACAGACCAGTCTATCTTGGTATGAGAAGAGCCAGGTTTTTATGGAAGCCTCAAAGTGTTGAGCCACAAAGAACTCAGTGGACATGTTGTTCCACACAGGACAGCTACCAAGAAATGTCTTCTAAGGTATCACAAGCTCCGTTTTATAGCTGGAAACAGAGTTTCCAAATCTTTCAGATCTTACTTAGGCAATAACCATAGGAGAAAAACATCCCTGTAGCTAACTAGGAACTGAGCTGTTAAGAGCTTTATAAGTAACTAACATAAAGAGCTAACATCCATGAACTGGAACCAGAAGCCCATTAGGTAGCCAGTGCCTTTAATAGAGAAGTAGTTTTGTGCATCCACTCTGCATTTTGGCTGCTGGCTTCGGAGCAACCTTCAAGGGTAGATCCAATAAGAGCATTTTGGTGTGCTGCCTTTGAATCAGTCTTAATTTCTGGTGACTGTGGAGACTGGCTCCTGCAATTTCTTTTGCAAAATTTTTCCAAAGTGATTTTCCATTGCTTGCTTTCCAAGGTCTGGGAGTGACTGGCCCAAAGTCACCCTGCTACCTTTAAGCTTAAAACTAGAACTCCTAGTCCCCCAGTTTCTGCAGTAGCATGTTGCTTTAACAACTAAACTGGCTCTTGTGGAGAATATTACAATAGTGCAAATGGAAAGACACTAAAGGATGAATGACTGTGTGACTGGCCTGCTCATCAGGAAAGGACATAATTCGCACATCAAATAGATCTGTTCAAAAGCCCTCCTGACCACAGCTATCTACTTTTTCATTGAGCAGGAGCC
Source organism: Sibynophis collaris (assembly GCA_036250565.1). Taxonomy (NCBI): domain Eukaryota; kingdom Metazoa; phylum Chordata; class Lepidosauria; order Squamata; family Sibynophiidae; genus Sibynophis; species Sibynophis collaris. The sequence goes on along the minus strand of JANHFK010005318.1, from coordinate 32,888 downwards.
CAGAATCCAGTCCAATCTGGGTGGGGCAGCGCCACCCAGTTAGGTATCACATAATACCTTATGCAGAACAGTTTCACATTAGT
>JANHFK010005317.1:30244-48724 GCA_036250565.1 Sibynophis collaris | reverse complement strand
GCTACCGGTTCTCTGAACTGCTCAAAATTTCTGCTACCAGTTCTCCGAACTGCTCAAAATTTCCGCTACCGGTTCTCTGAACTGCTCAAAATTTCCGCTACTGGTTCTCCAGAATGTGTCAGAACCTGCTGGATTTCACCCCTGAAAAATGCATTTGTTCATTAATGACAAAAAATAGTCTGTGAAAAGAAAACAGACTGGAAGAACACTTTGTGTAACATGCAAAAGACACTAAATACCAGATGGTTGCTTCGTTTTGTCAAGGATAAATATGAAGTAGCAACTACTTTTATTTCCTTTTGAAGTTTACTGTTTTTCTAGATGATGATGGCATGAGAAGTTTTAACCTTACACTTAAAACTGTCAACACTTTTTTCTTTCCCCTCTTGCTAAAATATTTATAGTTTTTGGTTTTTTGCCTGTAATTTCATATTCTCTGCTGTTTTCTATAACCAATATAACCATGCTGTCAGTTTCTTTCTTAATTTAGCCTTCCTTTTGTCTTTTTCCTTTTTATTTTTCTAAACATTTTGGCTCCTTTAGTAATCAAGCATTTGCACTGAAAACTTGAACCAACTCTCTGGTTCCTCTCTTGTGGTTACTTTCATGTCCTTTGAAAACGTATTATTTTGACTGAACTGTCAAGATTTCAAAACTGGCTGCCAAGGTAAAACTGTCTGCAGTCCCAAATATAGGGAGCAAAGAAAGGCATTTCCCTTATTGCCAATAGGGGGCAGTGCATGTCTACTCAACTATAGGATTTTTACCTGCCTAGCCAGAGGAAAATGGATCACCATAAAAGCAGCTTGCAATAATACTGTTATCTTCTCGGATATTTATTATTATTGGTTTATAAAAGGGTATGTGAAAAAGTGGACTTTTCAGCAAAAGTTTTTCTCTCCGGTAATGAACAACCCCTGCTGGATTTAGTTTGTTTTTGTTTGAAATGGCTAGTAAAAAATAGTAAGCAATTTTAAATATAGTATCAATTTGCTGTCCCATTCAGTTCCATTTTTATTCTGAGCTGAGATGGAAAGTATCTTCTTGATTGCTCTGCAGTAAGGCATGGAAGCAAACATAGGAAGCTGTGTCGAGAGTTGTGTAGAATGAAGTGATCTGGAAAAACCTTTGTCTCTGCTTTAATGGCTATTTCTATAACCATTATTAGTTATAACTTTATGTGTTACCGTCACACTAAAATAAGAGATAAAACAACACTGAATCCTAACCAGCAAAAAGCTTAAAAGGGGTTAAAACAAGTTAAAAAATATTTATAAACTTTGTGTAAATTGTGCACAAACCTGATTAAGGATGGCCAAATAAAGCAGCTAATACCTGGGCTATAGAATTTCTGACACACTGCTAAAGGGAGGGAATTCCATTAGGAGACACAACTGAGTATAGAAAGAAGTATCAGTGGGGTGTTTGTTTTTAAAAAAGCCCCTACAACCGCCCAAATGACACCACTTCTATAGAAAGTAGAACAGTAGTAATACCAAAAGATTATACAGTAGTTCTTGTTTAGTGACTGCAAATGGGACCAGCAACTTGGTCTTTAAATAAAGCAATTTCTGTTGCAAGAGGGGGAGGATATATAACCATGACTGTGTTTTACGATTAGTTTTCAGCTTTTTTTTTTTTTTTTACAGCATCGGAAAATGACTCTAAAAAACCAGGTGACCTCAAACAAGTTTCTGGAACTTGACTCACAAGAAGCTAGGTAAAAGGACAAATCTTAATTGCTTTTCCATCACTCCACTGGCCTTTGAAATGCTCACCCTGATACGTTAATTGTCGAGAATATTGATGTTTTGTATTTACATTCATTGGAGAGGAAGGGATTACAAGAGAGTAAGGCAAGCACACAAAACATGGAATACATGTCAAAAGAAATGCATTGGCATGAGCTGTTTGCTTAGCATACTTGTCATAAACTGCGTAGGAGCAAACAAAAGCCTTCAGTGTGAAACTGATCAGTCTTGTCAGTGACAAGCAGCAGAATCCCAGAAGATTCTAACTAAGATTACATAACTGAATCTATTAACCTGCAGTTAGCAATTTTTAGACATTCATGCAATATGGAGAAAAGTACCTTAGGAAGAGATAACATATTTCAGCTGTGGGGGGAAGGGGAATGGGCCAGACAATACATACTAACTATAATGGCAAATGAATACACTGAAATTGAGTTGCTGCAAAGGATATAAATGCAGACATTGATCGCAAAATTACTTTTTCACCACCCTAACTGCAAATGGTCGCTGTCCAAGGCAGTCGCTAAACAAGGGCTACCAGTACATGGACTATTCAAAGTAATGTGGTTTATTGCCTTTGAGCTTTTACAGTTCATAAAACCCATTGCTTACCATATAGGGCAACTGTGTTAAAATAAACATGTCAAAAGATCACAGATGATTAAATAATAATTTATTAACAGTATTTTCACAAACATTCTAAAGAAAATTTCAGAAGTCTCTAAACTTAAAATTTGTTCTCATTTGCAAAGTATTCCTTTAAAAAAGCAAGGAGAAAAAAAAGTATATCTTATAGATTTGTGTTTTGAGACATGTTTTTCAATTCCTGTTTTGGTTTGAGTAAACCCCTTTAATGCTTACAGTAACATATTCAAGACCCCTTCTCTTGCTAAGAGAAAGTAACTGAACATAAATTGATTTTTCACTTGTAAGTATGTAGAAGGGCACTAGATATTTTTCCCAAGCAACACCTTTTCAACTTTTAACCTGATAGTAGTTTTGCAAATTCATTTAAGTTATTTTGGAATACATTGAATTCAAAACCCACTGTTCTCCAGAATGAAACTCACCATGCAGTACAATTGTTAGCATGCACTTTGGTGATTATTTTTGTACTCCACGGTATGTGTCTTCTCTGCCAAAGGGAGTCCCATTATGTTTTGATTAAAATGTACTCAAACATTTTATGACATTAATATTTATTGCTTTATATGAATACTGTATTGAAAGCCCAAGCATCCAGTTTACACACAAATTATACAATTATATACCGTTTCACAATGGCAGTGAGCACTCTTTACAATCTACAAAAATCTACTTTACAGAAATTTAAAAATTCTAAATATCAAAAAGGTACAGTTGAAGAAACAGGTATAAATTTGGCAGCCAGTAAATGTGACTGGGAGGTTATATTTCGAGTGTTTTTACACACCGATGTCTGAAAAATATAATGTGACGTATTTAAAGCAGTAATTGTGCTTTGAGCTGGTTTTGGAAAGGAAGTGTTAACACTGGCTGTCAAAGTGGCATGTTCAAAAATATTTAGTTCACTTTCAAAATAATGTACAAATGGTAGCCATTCAGTTCTGATACATAACTAAGACATGCAATGCTGCAGCATTTCATATCAGTCTGATCTCCTACTATAAAAACCATTATGTAAGGTCAGAAATTTCCTCAGTTCACAGAAACTATCTTGTCAGGTTTGCAAACATTCCTGCTACAAATAAAAGCTGAAGATATTATTTTGAAATCTGTTCTCAACAGAGTTTTTCAACAGTAAAATGGAAACCTATCTTCCAGGCACCTCAGAAATGTACAAAAAGTGTTGTTAGAACAGAACTCTTGGAATGTATTTGACCTGGTACTTTCAACAACATTTGGATCTTTTAGGCTATCAGATGGGCCTAATTTTATTTGGTTTATTCGGGGGTAAAATTGTTTTCTTGTATGAAAGGACTTGGTTGCTTCTGTCTGGAACAGAAAATGCATCTAAAGTGCAAACATAGATTTTCTTTAGATTTGTATAATATCAAGTATTTATTATATGCCAATGTGTAGCTTTTTCAAGCACAAAATGTAGTCAAATGAAAATCTGTAAACCAACATGAAATTGAAGTGTTAAAAACCAAACCAAAAATTAACTGCTACAGCATTCAAGAGAATTAAAGGAAAGAGAGAGAAGTAATTAAATGTAGAATCTCCAAAAAATTGTCAGAATTAGAACTGCCTTCCAGTTTAAAAATTTTAATTCTAAATAATAAAAAACTATACACAGACCAGATTTGACCATACTGAAATTTCAGTGGCAAGCAGGACCTGAAGGAGCCAATATTTCACAGTAACAAGTACAAGTCCTTCAGGATTTAACGCACTGAGAAGTTCAATTTACAGCCTGCTTCTCTTGAAAAACTAACAGTCCACTTTTATTACATAAAATTATTTATACAGTGTAAAACCAGAGCCTCGTGGAAAATACTGCCTCTAAGTGTATTAAAATTATTAGTCTTGTTCCATAGGTTCATCTGCAGCTTCTGTGGCTTCATCGCTGTTTTCCACTGGGGTCTCTGATGCAATTTCAGGAGTTTCACTAACATTTGAGCCCAATTCTTCTTTGTCACTGCTGTCAGCTTTGCTACTAAAAGATCCACTGTTCTCACTATTTGGAGAAGATGAGTCTTTCATTGCTTGAGTCTGGTCAGATTCTCCAATTTGATTATTCTCCTCAGAAACATCTTCTTTCTCAGTTAAGGAGGCACTGTCTTTGTCTATAACTTTTCTTTCTGGAAACACTTCTCTTGACATCATGAGCGATTCTGGAATAAAGTTTGAATATGTTATATGGATGTTTAAAACAAAGCAACACTATGAGTTTATACAAGTAACAATCATGAAAATACATCCCTTCTTGTGCTTTATGCCTCAGCAGGTGGTAGCTGACCTTCCTTAGTTGGTAATTTAAAGATGCTTTAAGTTTTGGTTAGTTCTTGAATAAGGGAACCCTTGAGAACTCCTAGCCTATTGCCTAGATTGAAAATTGGAGGAGAGGGGGACCCTGTAAGGCAGTAATGGCAAAACAATCCTGTAACACTACCAAGGAAACTGCATGATGCAACCAGAAAGAGTTAAGATCATCTTGAGGGAGCCTTTATTTGTATGGGGAAGTACAATATCAATTAGAGATAGTAGGAAATGGTGCACTGCATGTGGTAGTCACAAGACATACTTCTCTGTGTATTTAAATTTCTCATTTTGAGTAACAAGCAAAATATTAGAAGAATATATTTACAGGGAGGAAGCTTGGCAGCCAGAAATGGATCATTATATTCTGCTGTTCCAACAAGAACATCCTATTCTCCCCGTGACGATGTAACACTAACCCAAACCATTGTTAATTTCCTATGCTTTAATATTACAAGATCAATTACATGAGATAGTTCAACTAACCAATGTAACAATCCCCAGTTTAAGGAGACAAATTCTGATCCAACACATTATTTGTATCTCCAGGTTGAACTGTGCAAACCTTGGTGATGTCTGAGTTTGGGTTTTTTTGCAGACATTTCATTACCAAACTAGGCAACACCATCAGTTCTAATACAGAGTGGGGTATTCTCTCATTTTATATACTGGTGGCTTGTCCTGTCAATGTTGGTGGGGGTGATATTGGTGGTTCCTTGATTGGACTTCTCTGTTAGCTTGTTTGGCAATTCCTTGATTTTTTTACTTCTTGATTGTTGGTCTAATGTTAATCTTGATGTTAATCTCTGCTGTTCTGGATGTTGTTTTTTTGTTTTGTTTTTTTGGTTGTCTGTTTTGAATGGTATGTAGATGTTATGTGCCTGTTGATGGCTGATTTGTCTGAATGCCATCCAGGAATTCTGACATTTTTTGACTTTTCTTGATTTAGAATGGTCACAGTTGCCCAGTTGAAACTGGTTAAGTCTGTCCATGTGTTGTGAAATTAAGGAGTTTTTATCATGTTTCTTGACTGGTGTTCATGAATGGGATCTGCTAGTCTTCTGCCCGTTTGTCCTACGTAATGGCTATTGAGGTCCTTACACTGTATGTTGTAGAGGACTCCTGTTTTTATTTCTAGGGCTGCTGGGCCTTTTGGTTTACTTAGGACATTCTGGAGGGCCTTAGTTGGTTTCTGTGCTACAATGCCATGTGCTTGTAATAGACCGTTAGTGGTTTCTCACATGTTTTTGACGTATAGCATATTAATCGTTTCACAGCTTGTATTGGTTGTGCTATATTGGATGGAGTGGTCAGGCACTTTGAAGTTTGGTTAGTTTATTACAACTAATCGCAACCTGTAGCAACTTGATGTAGTTGCATGGATATCTTGTTGGAAGATGTTATATAGATGATCGGTTTCCTTTTTCTGATGTTCAGGGATGGTGCAGTGTGTTTGTGCTCATTTACATAGTGGGCTTACACACTTTCTCTTATGGGAGGTTGTGTGGTTACTTTGATAGTGGAGCACTTGGTTGGTGTGGATGGTTTTACGTTAGACTTGCATTTCTAATTTGCCATCATTGCCTCCGTTGATGAGAATATCCAAAAAAGGTAGCATGTTCTTTTCTTCTTCCTTTAGTGGATTTTATACATTTGAAGATGTTGATGATGATTTCGTGTGTTCTCTAGTTGGTTGTTTTTTATTGTGACAAATCAAACTCCACCAACACTGATAGGACAAGTATATAACTATATAAAAGTGTACTTAAATACGTATATAAAATGAGAGGAAATCTCATTCCCTACTAGCACTGATATTATCTAGCTGAGTAATAAACATCTGCAAGAAAATAACCAAACCCCAAAATCACCAAGGACTTCACAATTTGTTAAATGTTGTGGTTACACTGGCACGAAGGCAGAAGATTAAAAGTCAGTTTTAGTGACCTTTTATGAATTAAAGTTTGTGGAAATGTCACTGCACAAAAATCAGCTATTTGCAATGCTGATTTACAAAATACAACACACATTCAAATCTGACCATTGACAGAAACAATTGGAGTTCAGTCTGAATTTAATACAAAATCTACATAATTTCACTGTACTATCAAAACATAGTATGTTTATAGAGACGTATTAGAAAGGCCACTCCCAGGTCTTTCTTATTCCTGTAACTAGGATATTTCAAACAAGGTAGCATAACTTCAAACAAAATTCGGTTGGATGCAGATCTTATTCTACATATAAATGAATGGGACATATTACACTAAATTATTATTTATGATTAAGTCTGATTTCAACTCATGTGGAATTCAAAATAAATGATAAATGTAAATTTAACCCACGTTTTAAACACGTATTTAGATAATACATTTTCTCCTGAAATAGTATATACCTTCCTCCTCCTCAACGTCTTCTTTACAATGCTGTCTCTCTCCAATGGCTTCTTTTTCTTTATCCTGAGATGCAGAAATTGTTTCAGTCTCTTCTACCATTTCTGAGCAAGCTTCATGGGGACCAGTCTGGCTGGAGGTTTCTTCTGCTTCCTCCTCTTTGTCAAATTTAAGTCTTTTTACTTCATAGCCTTCCATTTCTGATGGATCTTCTCCAGGGTGTTTATTTTTTACAGGACAGTTTTGGACTCTTTCAGGCTCAGATGCTGGCGATTCACTAAAATACAGAAATATAATGGAAACACAAAGGATCATATTTTCATATGAAGAGATAAAGCAGGGATATTGCATCCTATTGATTTGGGTAACTTCTACCGCTTTGCCTAAATATAACTTTATTAAATGATTTGATATACACCAACTATTCTTGCAATGATGCACAGAATTTAAAAAACCAAGTTTTGATACAAACCAATTGTACCAGCATCCCTATTCCAATTCAACTGGGAAATCTTGTTTAAAATAAAATAAAATCTTGTTTTAAGCAAAATGTTATTCATAATGTACAGAAAATCTGGCACAAACAGATTTTTTTGCTTGCACAATAAAACGTTCCCCTTTCTCCTCTCTGCGGCCTGTCAAATCCCTACTGAATTTTTAAGAACACAAGGGGATATATAATCAACTGTTACTTCTCAATTCCATAGACAGAACAAATTCCCTCAGTTGGAAAAAAAAAGGTTTTAAAATGTCATCGACATTTAATTTCCCACAACAGATTATGATCTAAATATTCATACCAATTTTAAAGATCAACAACTGAGGTACTCTGGGATACATTATTTATATACACATCCAACAGTTTCCTAATATGGTGAGCACTTATGCATTAAGACTTTTAAAATAAGAAAGGAATAGTTCATGGCCACATGAAATCTGCCTGAAAAGAGATTGTGCTTATTTTCATTTTGGAGAACATTTGTTTTTCAAGCGTTAGCAAAAAATACAGATAGTCCTTGACTCACAACCATAATTAGGATTGGAATTTCCATTGCTAAGTGATGCAGTCATAAAGTGCGTCATTGTGTGACTTTATTGCTTAGCAACTGTAATTCTCGCACTTCTGGTTGCTGTTATAATTCTAAATGAGTAGATCGTTAAGTTGGGGGGCAATGTGGAATGAGCACAGGTAGGTCAGGAAAGTAATACACTGCAGCTCAGGGAGTATCTTGGCCCAAAAGACATCCCTGAGCCACAGCAAAGTCACAACCACAGTCGACCCAGCCTGGCCATTGCAGCCCAGGAAATCTTGACCACTCTGTGTTCCACAGGCCCTGCTGTGCCCGGCTGATCTTTGCAGTTTTCCTGCCACTGCTGAGAAGTGCCCAGCCTGACAACTACTGTATCTATAAGATAGGTGGTGGCCGTGCCAGGCCTTCTTACAAAGTCGCTTGTACTGTTCTCCAAAGATTGTGCCCATAATTCATTCTCCAAGTAGCACACCCCACTTTCGCAATGCTTGGGAAAGCTTTCGGAAATCTTCTGAGCTCTTCCCTAGGCCTCATGAGAACAGGCCTGCTATTTGAAGAAGGGAGGGCACACCTCTTTCCCATGATGCTTCAGAATTCTTCAAAAGCTTTCTGAAGACTTTCCAAAGCATTGCAAGAATGGAGTGTGTTGTTTGAAGCATAAATGGCTTGCATGACTTGGCCAACAATGCGAGTGGCCATCGAGAAAAAGGCTTGTTGCGAGCAGGCCAAGCACGCCTCATCAGTAGCTGGAGGAAAGTGTGAGCACAGGGTTACAGGGGAACTGTGGCTTTGAACAATAGTTCTGGGGTTGAAACAGCCCTGGGGTCATAAGTGCTGGTGGGCTGCCAATCACCCAAATTTTGATCATGCAACCACCAGATGCTTCAACAGCCATAACTACGGATTTAAGGTTGTAATCCCGTGGTTCAGTGCCACTGTTCACATTGGACAGTCACTGAAGAAACGGTTTCAGACTGAGGAACTTTCTGTGCTTTTTCTAAATATGGCATATTTTGATAGAAATAAAATGTAAGGCTTCCAGGGGAGAATGGGAATAAAAAATAAAATGTTAATCTCAAAAGTCTAACCAGTGTGTTTGAAGATATATTTCTCTTACAAACCTGCTAATTTTCTCTTCAGTTTGCATGAGGCTCAGCTCCTTACTTTCGGAACTGTCTGGTAAACCATTTGTAGTCATAGGAGGTGACAAAGGAACTTTTGGTCGAGTTACAGGCCGGGGTGTCCCAGGACCATTTATATTAGATCTGCAAAGAAAATGTTTAATTAGTCAAATTTGGAAAGACAAATTTCTCTTGGATCCCAAAATATATATCTATTTATTCTTATTATAAATGGACTCCCATCAGTTATTTAATAATGAAAATCATATCATTTTTCCCCAACAGTACTGAAAAACTATTCGATAATACAAAATACTTTCATACAATCAAAGTGTGGTATAATGTTAGTATAACAAAATATAATTTAGATAATCTATTTTATATATAACTTTGGAAAAGCATTTGATATCCCAAATAAACTATAATTTTAGAACAGGAAATGACCTGACGCAAAAATTTTGAAATATGGTTAAATATCCAAGTGTTTTAAAAAACAAACATTGGAAATGAAATAGTAATCCATCAATTTACATTCTTAGAATGTGATCATTTTAAGTACTCTTTCTTACCTGTCAGAATAACCTGGTGAGTTTCCTGGAAACATTACACCATTCATCCTGTTTAAACTGTTGGAATTATTTTTCCTATAAGAAATAGACATGTTTTGAGATTTCTACAATATATAGGTTTAAAAAAAACATTTTGGCTAACAACAAACACCCCCAGATTCCTAAAAGCTTTATTTCTGTCTCCCCTCCCCAAAAAAAGTTGCATAATTCTAATCAATTATTAAAGAGAACCTGCTATGTTTATTTTTTCCCAACAGTACTGAAAAACTATTCAATTATACAAAAACACAACAGTGTACTGGAGAAAAAAATCTTTTTTTTACTATCTAATATACTTTCTTGCCTCTAGTTACGCCTTCCCTTCCTGAAATATTCTATTAAAGACCATAGATAATACACAGATAGTCCTTGTTCAGTGACTGTCACATAAAGTGACCGTTCAGAATTGCAATAGCGATGAAACAGTAATTATGTGAAAACCCTTGCATCTGCAACCTTTGCAGGCCTAAAATAAGATCATAAAGCAGTCACGGTTTCAATCAGTGACTGCTTTGCTTAACGACAGAGTTGCCAATCCTGATTATAGTCACTAGAAAAAGACGGCATATAAACTCTTTTCATTTGTTAGCTCTCTACAAAATCCGTGTCAATTTACATTGAAACAAAGTATGTCTTATATCATAGATGAAATATCCCAGATTTTGTACAGATAGCCCTTGATTTAGGACCTCAATTGGGACAGGAAATCCCATAAATGATTGAATCTTTGACATTTCTTGTTATGGTCATTAAGCAGATCATGCAGTCATTAAGCAAACCTGAATGTTTTTTTTTAACCAGAAAGTGATTAAAAAGTTGCAAATCATGATGATGCGAATCCGTAACACTATAACCGATACCGTCTCAGTCCTATATCCAGGTCCGAAATGCAACTAATAATCCACTTCATCCAGGACAGCACAGGTGAGAAGGAAGACAAGATGTCTACCAAATGGATCAACAGCTGTACTGAGGGGAAAGTTCTCTGCTAGCACCCTACCACACAACAGCCAAAAATCACACAGAGGTCTCCTGTCATCCAGATTATTACGTCTGAATCAAACCACTCCTTCTCAGGGTGCCATGCTGTCACGAATCCTCAGCGACATATGCTGAACAATGCTGCTGTCTGATGATCTAGTGCTGCAGCCTACTTGCGAGAGTCCAGTTCTAGCCCGCAGCAGCTCCTTTTCAGCCATACACCTCGCTGCTGGCCACTGAAAAACCAGCATTCCTGCCAAATGCAGCACCTCTGCCACCGCCAAGCAAGGCACAAATAATGCCTCCAAAACAAAACAGCTGTGTACCAGCTGTCGGAAATTGGCACACACCCAAGGCAGTCTCAACACAGCTCCTACTCTTGATAACACTATGGGAGACAAAGCAAGAACAGATGCCTAGCATAGCTCTCTCTTTCCACAGCTAATAGCCCAAGCTGTGTTGGTTTATAAGCAAATGTTGGTTAAATTTCTTTTCACGAAAGTAGCCCAGTGCAGACCAGGCAGGCTGCAACATCTGCTGTCTCTGCAAACCTTCTCTCTCATAAGTCCAACCTAAAAAAACAATCACCCATACTCTAAGACAAAAAAGCAATCACCCCAAAGGAAGTATGTATATGCTCTTTCCAACATTAAAACAAAAGGCTGATTTGTTGCTGTTCCATTTCCTAATAAATAAAGCTGACCCCAGACTATCTGTTAACAGAAAATTGTCTATGCTGCTCCCCTCAAACCCAAGTATACCATCAATAACAAATGCATTGCAATCTCGACAACAAAGCAGCCTCAACGTTTTAAATAAAGGTAACGAAGGTCATACTCACTCTGAAGAAGGATATACACAGCTGACAACCATAACATTCTGTAAAATAGGAAAAAAAGAAAACATCAAGACTCAGGGAAAAAGTAAAAACAAATTTTACAAGTCAACAATGCATCTTGTTTGGTTGGTCCTTATTAGCGTCTGATTCACCAGCTTCTCAAGCTCTTTGTCTGTATCATAAGACATAGACTTCTGTCTCCCAGACTTATGCAATGTTGCCTATTGATTTCCAGTCAATCTGAACCTTATCTCTGGCATGGCATTGTCTTCCTCTGAAAACCAGTTTTGTGTAGTGTGGTTAAAGCATGAGGTAGACCAGGGATTCTAGTCTTTCCTTGGGCATGAAATCAGCTGGGTGGCCTGGACCAGGGGTCAACACTAACGCGAAGGCATGCACATATACATTTGTCTTCCTCCACTTATTTTCAAAAACTTCTTTTTCAGCCTGCCTATTCTTTCCTAATTGATGGGGTAGTGGAACAGGGTAGTATGACCATTCTCACTCTTTGTGACCTTTAAGACTGGCTTTTGGAATTAGATGTGGGCAGCACTGTGTTGCATTGGTCCTCCTCCTTCCTCCAGAGTCAGTTCGAGTCTATGTTGATTGAGGGAAGAGGAAAGATCCAGTTGGTGGGGGAGATCTAGCCTATGGCCCTACTCTGTAAGGTACCCCCAATGCTCAAGTTCTTTCTCTTGTCCTACTTAACATCTACATCTGGCTGCTGGGGGAAGGTGATTTAATCGCTTGGGGTGAGCTATTATCAATATACTAATGATATCCAGCTTTATAACTCCACCCTGGGCTGCCTGAACAATGCCACAGACATCCTATCTTGCTGCCTGGAGGCTGTAATGGTCTGGATGGGTTGCAGTGGCCTTCGACTCAATCCAAGCAAGACTAAATGACTTTGGGTATTTAGGGCTCAAGGTGACAAGGTTTTTCCATTAGTCCTGGATGTGGTAGCATGACCCTAGATCGACCTGGTGTGCATATGGGGGTCCTCGTGGACTCATGGCTTCTGTTAGAAGACCAGATGGAAGTCATAGCCAGAAGGGTCTTTGTACAGCTTAGGGTTGGTTATGCAAGTTGCACCTATTCCTGAATTGGCTTTGCTCACACTCAGTCTTCCAAGTGTGACTTCTTGCCTGGACTACTGCAATGCAGTCTATGTGGGGCTACCACTGAAGAGCATTTGGAAAGTTCAACTGGTACAGAATGGAGTTGCATAGGTAGTAATGGGTGTCGGATATTCAACACATGTAACATCACTGTTGCGTGAGCTTGCCAGTATGCTTCTAGGTGCAAATCAAGATGCTGGTTATTTCCTTTAAAGCCCTTGGCTTGAGGGACAAGTGATCTAAAGGCCATCTTCTCCCAGTTGTTTCTACTAGTTCTGTCAGGCAGGTTGGACATGTTGCAGGTCCTGTCAGCCAGTGGAACCATGAGACATGAATTCTCTGCCGTAGCCTCTGCCCTCTGGAATATTTTCCCTTCAGATATCAGGATGACCCTGACCCTGTTGGCTGTTCCACAAGGCCATGAAGACTTGATTACGTGCCAGGGCCTGGGCCCCTAAATATATTCAGAGTCCCTTTCCTGATTGCATTAACATCCATAAGAACCTTTTAACTTGGTGCCATGTATTTATTTTGCATCATTTTAATATTTTTTGTTTATGATATAAGCTACCCTTGTTGAGATGGGCAGCTATAAAAATCAAATCAATCAATGAATAAATAAAATCATGCCAGATCAATCTCCCAAATTACTGTGTACATGGGAATAGTGGGCATCAGTAAATGTATTTCATCAAAAAGTCAAATAAATGCAAATCAAAATACAATAAATATAAACTCATTAAGCAACAACTGAAGATAATGCTGAAATATAATTATAGTAGAATTGCTGTTTATACTATTTAACAATTCTAAAATTTAATTTAAAAAAACAAAATTCTGTTAATTCTCTTAATTCTGCTAAAAAGATTAAACAAATTTAAAAAGCTGCAATTTTAGTTCAAGAACAAGAACAATTCACTATTACCTTTTCTACTCCTCTGAGAAATTTGTCTATTCCTGTGTAATTCCGCCTAGGATCTGTTAGCAGCTCACAAAGTCGCTGAATAGTAAATGGGATACTGAAACAAATTGAAACAAGCTAATTTTCACTTTGAATGCATATTCAATGAGAGAATGAATAAACCTGTTCAGTTGGTATATTTTTAAATCTATAACCTGGACATGTACCACTTTATTACCTCTAAAACTGTATTATATTAAGCAAACAGTAGGTGGAGCTGCAAGATCACAAAAATATGTGCTTGCCTCCAAAATGTCCTATGATGGCTAAAGGGTCCCACAACATTCACTTAATTATTATCATTCATTGGATAATACAAAAAATTAATAAGGGGCGGACCAAATGAAGAATCTCTTGCTTTCAGATATTTATATATGTGTGCTGAGAGATACACTCAGCTATAAAGGATTCTTAATTCCTTCATAGGAAGTGATACAAACTTACTTATTGAAAATATGCTTTCATACAATAATGTAAAATAACTGCTTCTTTTTCAAATGTAAATGAATCCTCATCTATTTAAAAATTAGGGCATCAACTATAGCTATTTTCAGGGAATGATTAATGTACTAATAATAGAGCAGAGTGGGCAGTTTGATGACTCGAAAGCATCATGATAGGCTGCATACTGCAAATGTCAGAACTATGTGAGTTTAAATGTTGATTAATCAAAAAATGTTGATTAAAAATAACTTTCCATTTTAAACAGACTCCTTATTCATACTCAGTTCAGCAAAGGCATCTCTTATATACTCAACATTTAAAAAAATCTTTATAGTATTTCAGTGCTTAAAACATCTTCACCAAGTGTATCCCTGCCAAATAATATAACAGACAGATTCTGCTCTCTGGAAGAGAAAACTGTAAATATGTAACATACATACATACAATTTCTATACAGATTAATTTTCACATGTTCTGAATTAACAGAAGTAGTTCTTGAGTTATGATCATTCATTGATTGGAAGAAATTCTGATTCTGCAAACTATTAAGGAATTAAGAAATCAAAGTTTTATTCTGGTAAGAATAAAGCTTTAGCTTCTTAAATTAATTTCCTAATAAATCCCTTTCTCAGGAACCCACTTTGGAAATTCATTACAACAGCAGTTCTCAACCTTTTCTTCACCACAGACTCCCTTTTCAATATCTTTTGTGGCCATGGACCAGGGGTGTCAAACTGGCAGCCCACGGGCCGAATGCATCACCCCCAGGCCATGCCTACCCCGGCTCTGCGAATGGGAAAAAGTCATGAAATGTCACGTGATGGCAATGTGACATGGCGAGTTTGACATCCGTGTCATGGACCATCAAGACTTAACTCAAGATTTAAATCGTAACATTTCTTCAAGCCTTCATGGACCGCCTGTGACATTGCAGCCCCCCCCAGGGGTCCGTAGAGCACAGGTTGAAAACCACTGCGTCACAATATTTCTCTTGTTGCACTTCTATAATTAAGTTACTCATTATTCCAACTGCAATTCTAAATAGGATTAGAGTATACATTTTAAGTATGATTTCAAATAATGCAAAACATCCTGTCTAATTTAAAAAGCAGCTCGCAGAGTTAACCACAAACAGTCAATTCTGGTATCAAAGAAAGTTGGAAATTTTAAAAAAATTCTCCCTTCTCATCTGAACTCTCCCATTTTGGTTTTTCCTTGTTGCTCCTTTTTTAAAATTCTTTTTTCTTTGCTTTTTTGTATATATTTTTTGAAATTTAAAGTTTCAGGAAAAAATAGCCAAGGAAACAAGATGTATAACCTGAAACAGTTAATATAAGCCAATGTTATGCCGTCAACATAATGTATGTAAATCTTAAAGAATTCTGTTAAAAATAATTATAGTTTGAAACAAAAGAAAAAAAAATCACAATGAAAACTATTAATGGGCACACCATTAATCCACAGCTTGGAGAAAAGCCAAATTTTTAAAGAACAACTAAAAGGTTCCAGGGCCTGATCTACACTGCTATATCTGATATAAATAGAAGCTTAATATAACTGTAGATGCATGTCCACTAGAATTTGGACTACAATAGCTTCATATATAATCTGAGCTATGAGAAGACAAGCAAGGGGATTTCACAGAAAAGTACAATTCAAAATGTTTGCATTAAGAGTTAGAACTTTGCCAACAAACATTTATTTACACTCATTATTCATGTTGCAGATATGACCGAAAATGAATACAATATGAAGATCAGAACAGAATCCTGAATTTGATGACAAATCAAGCGGTCTAAATAACAAAGTTACTCATATAATTCTGCTTACCCATTAAAGCCGGTAACTATTTTCAGAATCCGTTCTTTCATCTCCTCAAAGGGAATATATTCCACATTAGGGTTAGAAGGGCCTCTTGGCTCAGGAGCAGAAGTTCTGAAGTCATCCATCACTTTCTCCAGTTTGAAAATAAAATATCCTTTGAATTGTGACCACTGAATCCTAAAAAAAGAAATATACAATACGTACTTAACATTAAAAATAAAGTGTTAAACATATATTATATTAAAACAGTGAAGCAAATTTAGCATTTTCAATTTTTCAGGAAAGCAGGACAAAAACTGAGCAAATGCAAAATATGCTGTTCTTTAAAACCAAAGTGAGTAGTCCTTGACCTATGACCATTTACCATTCAGTTATGATGGCCCTGAATTGGTGGTTACGACTGGTTCTCAAGAGTTCTGGTCCTCAAGAGCATTTCTGCAGCCATGTGATCAAAATTTGGGCACTTGTTAACTAGTTTGTAGTTACAACCAGTTGCAGTACCCCATGATCACCATTTGAAGCCTTCTCTGTTGGCTTTGTCAGAAAATGAATGGGAAAGCAGGGAAGGTTGTAAATTACTGGGTTTAATGACCATATAGTCCCAGATGTAACATTTGATTAAGGATAGATTACTTTAATGTTAATAATCAATTTAACACGAATTGATACACCCACTGTATTTGCTTTCAATGTACTTTATTTTTCCCTGTTTTGAAATACTAATTAAAATGCTTTTTAATATTAAAAAAGTGTAAATTCTGGATTTTTATAATAAAGTATTTTGGTTTGTATCCAGACTTAATAATGTCAACAGAAATCAGTGGGGTATATTTTAAATAAATCTTACATTAAAATCTAACCCTTTGGTAGTTTGAAGAGAGCAATGGTTTAGTTGTTTCATCAACAAGACTCGTTTTAGAGGTTATTCATTTCAGAGGAATGTTGAAGAACTACCAAGAAACAGGAAGAAAGAAGGGTCATTATAGCTGTTACATAAGTGTATTTCATAAAACAAATGGAGCATTCGACTAGTCGTACTATTAACCTATGACCCAGTTCCTTAGAAACAAATTTACTACACATAATCAGACAGAGAGATAGCATTGTTGAAAGGCACAAACTATTTTTTAAGAGCTTTATCACATACTAAGAGCTATGAACTGTGTTAAGAAGGATGTGTATTGTCCTTTGATGGAGCATATGGCCATTCTCCTTTCTGGCCTTAAGCTATGTAAGGAGAGCAAAATACAGTCCACCAGAAGTTCTTAAGTTACAAGTTCCAACATAGTTCATTACTGGTGACGTTGGCTGAAGCTAATTGGGAGTTACAGTTCAGCAAAAACCAGACTACACCTCACTCCACTCCTCTCCTCTTTTACCAATTCTCAGAAACTGCCTGGACAAGACTCTCCATTTTCTTGGCAAGGCTTTCAGAAGTAGTTTACTATTGTCTCCTTCCTAGGATTGAGAGAAAATGATTTGTTCAAACGCACCCAGTTGGCTTTGTGCCCAAGGCAGAACAGAACTCATGATTTCCGAGTTTTCTAGCCTGATGCTTTAACCACTACATTTAACTGACATCACCTACTAATGCCCTAAAAAGCTACAAACCCTATAAAATAGAAAAATGGAACAGATTCTTTTTGCTACTTGCATAATGTCTCATTTTGTAAGTAAAAGACAACAATACAATGGCTGCCCATAAGTACTTCCTCTCCCCTTCCAATTTTCCTTACCATGCTTTGTCTCTTTAATAACCAAGCCTGATGAGAAATGCAAGGAGACAAAGTTGAGTCAAGTACACATACAATAATGTTTCCAATCCCAATAGTAAAAAGATTCCTGGCTCTTTAAAACTAACAGAATAACAGAGTTGGAAGGGAGCTTGGAGGTCTTCTAGTCCAACCTCCTGCTCAAAACAGGAAACTCTATACCACTTCTATCTAGAACAGGGGTGTCAAATTCACGGCCTATGAGCTGGATGCATCACGTGCTGGCCATGCCCAGCCCCGGATTAGCGAAGGGTAAAAAAGTCCTGATACGTCATGTGACCTGCCATGATGCCGTGAGTTTGACACCCCTGATCTAGAAGATAGACATGACTTTCTATCCTCTCCAAATTTTGAAAAAAATGTCTAGTTATATCTCTTGATATTTGAAATTCATGCTTGGTTAATATACTGGCAACGTTTCTACTTAGTTCAGCTTTTTATGCAAACATTTAAAATGATTTTCTGTGGAATATTCAGCAGCCCAATAAATAATACTACAATTTAGAGTGTGTCCATGTTTGTACCTTAGATTGAAAAAAGCTCATAGAGCAAAACTAAACTACAAGAAAAAAAACCCCTGAATAATCTTTAGAAATATATGCAGGATCGCCTCCTGCCAACAAATCTCTCCCAGAGACCGGTACGCTCCCACAGAGAGGGACTCCTCAGGG
>JANHFK010005316.1:44176-55384 GCA_036250565.1 Sibynophis collaris | reverse complement strand
GGTAAAAGGAACATAACAGAAGCAGAATCTAAAGTTGGTTTCTTCCCTACTGCTTTTTATAGCATGTTACTTCTAAGTCACCATGGAGCATATCAGAAGAGACTTGCACATTCATGCACATATGCAGAGGAGGGAAAATAAATCTAAACCAGTAATTTCTCAAAGAAGCAGAGATGTTCCTTTATGAAAAATACACCAAGATTAATATCAAGCAATAAAAAACAAAACTGACACCTTTTATTAAAACACAATGTTCTGATCATGATGCACCCTTAGTTTTTAGCATTCAGTTTATGGCTTACAATTCTGCTAATATGTTTTAAATCCTTATGATCTGTATTCAAAATAGCTCTCCCTTCACCCACGCCCCCATAATATTTCAGCTTAATTTTTTTTCCTATGATTTATATTTCCTTTTATGTCACCCTGTGATTTATGGTAATTTCATCTGTCTCCAGTTCTGTTCCCAAAAGATTGCCCTGATGTTGTAGTAAGTCTGAGTGGATCAAGAAAATAAAAGAGGGTAAACTAAAAAGCACCGTATTGAGTGTTTTCCCAAGTATGTCTTACTGCTGTTCTCCCTTTCATTTCCTAAGACAGACCTGCTGCCACTCTTCTGAGCCCCTTAATGGTCATTGTGACATCACTCCCAGGATTCCTCCTCTCTCTTTCCATGCATAATTAGCTGCTACGGCGTTCCCAGCAAATGGCATGATGATGGCAACATATGCATTTGATTATATTCTGTCAGCCATTCCCAGCATGGCACTCTCCAGATGGATCGGACTGCATAATTTATCCTTGCAGTATCAGGGGGATTTTGCAATGTGTACCCAACACATCTGGAGGTCTCCAGGGTGGAGGGAACAGAGCTGACTGGCAGGGCCATCTGCCGCCTACCAAGTGGTGGTATAGTGTAGGGCATTTTTCCAAGACGTTGCATGGAAATCGGCTAGTGATTTGGATTCTGTCATTCAGGGCCGGCAGTCAATTTAAAACCCCATTATGGGAAAGAGGAAATGACTAACTTTAGAGTGAACGGAAGCAGCAATCCAGACATTTCTGACTCAAATAATTAATGACCATCCTAGAATACACATGTGTAAGTTAGGTACTAATGAATTGTAAACAGTGATTATAAGAGAGAAGCCTGTTGTGCTTCTATAGTCTGAACATTTTTCCCTTGCAAAAGAGAAATCAAAAGTATGGGGCGATGTGATTTACCTATGGAATCACTGGAGTGCCCAGTCTGAGCAGCTCCCTTTGCAGGTTTCCTTTGCAGATCAAAGGGTAAGGATTTTCAGTAAAATCTATTTCTTTTCCTCTTATTTAAGTATAGCCTTGGAGTCTTCTGAACAAAGGTTAATTCTGTGGCAATGCATTCTAAACTCTCCCCTTTGTTCAGTATTCGGTAGACAGCAAGAGAGCCATTTCAGGCACATTCCATTCAATCAAGAACTTTAACCTACCCATCCCCAGTGCTACTCGGTTTAAAGGCTTTCCAGGTTGTTTAATTGAGGTGAGGCAAACCCTCACTCTCCTGGCCCCTCCTAAAAAGGGGTTAAAACATGGTTCTGCGGCCTTGCATGGGGAGCCCAAAGAAATCGTGGGGTTGGTTAGTGCCATGAGAATCCTCCCTTCGCCTTTGTCAACCAGTTTTTAATATTATACTTGCCTCCTTCAAATATATATATATACACTCTTTTAAAAAGTTTAATTCCAAATTTTAACACTAACTTTTTAATATTTTTATATACTGTTTTGTATTTTGATGCTTTATTGTGCACCACCTGGAGTTTCTTCTCCTTGAGGGAGATGGAAGGTTTAGAAATGTGAAAAATAAAATAAAATAAAATAAATAAATAAATAACCTTATAATTTTAGCCAATTTAGATTGATCTTAAGCAGCTAAACCGCTTGGACCTGATTAGCCTCTGAATGGAAACACCCAGACCTGTTAGAATAGTCACTAAACTGGGAAGATAAAAAAAAGTATCCTAAAGTAAGACAATGGGAAGAAAAATAAATAGTTGTGTCCATTAAATCAACAGGAGTCAAACTCAATTCATATTAGACTTTACTTTCCCATAAAGTGTATCATTATTTCCTTTGGATCAGATCTACCCTGTTTCCCCCCAAATAAGACATCCCCTAATAATAAGCCCAATTGGGCTTTTGAGCGCATGGCAATAAGGCCAAGCACTTATATCAGGGTTCAAAAAAATATAAGACAAGATCTTATTTCCGGGGAAACACGGTATGCTAAGATCATTGACAACACTTGAGAGAAGCCGTCCCACCATATTACGGGATGGAAATAAGAGAGAAAGAGAAGGGAGAGGAATCTAACTGCAGAACTGAGTGCGTAAGAAATTTATTTATATCCTGCCTTTATTATTATTATAAATAACTCAAGGTGATATATACTTAATACAGTATTCATTCCTCCTCTATTTTCTCCACCACAATAACCCCGTGAGGCGAATTGGGCTCGAAGAGATTGATTGGCTCAAAGTCACCAAGACACTTTTCATGCCTCGGACTCCGCTGGCTTCTTGAGTTCTGTTGTGCTGCATGGTCCCCAACAATTTACTATTATCTCTTGAAGTACATTTTCCACAGAGATAATATCTTTTACCACAATCGCTCTAAACTCAACTCTGCAGTTCTGACCCGGTATATCCCTTCTGGCTCCTGAGAAGAAAGCATCTCTTCAACCCCCATTCCAACAGACACACACTTGCAAGCGGTTCTCATTTTTGCAGTGTTTTTCCTGCCATCTTATATACTTGTGTTTCTCCAGCATTTCACTGGGAAATACCAGAGGACAAATAGCACCCACAGCTCCTCATGGCCATAGCTGCAAGCAGGGC
Organism: Sibynophis collaris; assembly: GCA_036250565.1. Taxonomy (NCBI): domain Eukaryota; kingdom Metazoa; phylum Chordata; class Lepidosauria; order Squamata; family Sibynophiidae; genus Sibynophis; species Sibynophis collaris. The sequence continues at coordinate 52,511 of JANHFK010005316.1, read as the reverse complement.
CCAGGAGATATCTCCTCAACTGCCAACAATTTAGAAAAAAAAAAAATTAGTTCAGTCTAGTCTTCCCAAGGTGGACTGATGCAACTCCTCACCTGACTGGCTGCTGCTTCTGCAGATGGGGCCAAATCTGCTCGGGGGTCTGAAGGACGAGGGGGTCCTCGAGGGGGTCTATCTACAGGAGAATTCCGTCGGCGGTAGAAGAGCACATAAGCGTATCGGGTCACGACCTGACTTTCATCCACTGTAGTCACAGTGCTGTCATCAAAGAGCCGCCAACCTGAATGAAGGGAGGAGAGAGATAAGCATGGAGTTTTTCAAAGCATGGGCCATCTAGTGTAGAGGCCTGCTACTGCTTCTGCCATCTCCTCTAAAGTTACACCTCTCTTTTAACCTACAGACTCAAATTTAATTTGTACCTTAAGTCTTTTGATAATCATAGTTTTGTCTTGCCATCAGAACTGCATTCGTGAGTGCTGCTTTCATGGCAGCGGTGGCATATTGGGAGGAAGGAGTGTTTGGCCAGCAACATTGTTACAAGGAGATGCTATTATCACTGATTGTCCTGTTAAAATGTATTCCGTGCAGGGAGAAATATTTAATGATGCTAAATTTGACTATCTTTTCTGACTGTGATAAATAAACCAAGCATCTGGAGGACGACGTTGCGAACAGGAAAAAAGGGGAAGAGATAAGTAGCAACTCAGGGAATGGCAATCATAACCTTTCAACAATTCCTCCTTTGGTCCATTTTGCCCGCTTCTCTGCTGACCAGAAGATGCTAGAACTCTATCCTGTTTCTCTAAGAGCACGGAGGCTAAGTAATCAGATACCAGACTCTGAGCAAATTATACATGAAACAACAATAGTCCTGCTTAGACCTTTTCCAGCAAATAATCCTCTTTGGGGGAGGGGGGGGAACAGTATCAATATCCTACTAAGCACATGCAATAATTAATCAGCTTTCTATCCTCCGTCTTCGTAATCCCCAAATGTGGAAGGAACTTTTATTGCATGTGACCTGCCAAGGCAGAGGAATTAAAAACAGCCATTCTGAACTACTGTCCAATTCCTTATTACTTTGGAGCTGGGCTGTTCTTGGATATTTCAAGTTGATCCATCACTGTACCAAGCTTGTTCCAATAAGGGCAGAGGACCGTTTCTTTCTCCTTTAAAGTGAACAAAGCAGGCAAAACAACACTGAAGAGCGGTGCTTCTTTCTATAATGGAGGAGAGTATCTTTGAATGCGCTGCTTCAAAGGCAGCACCAGGCTAAATACCCCAACTAAGCATTCTTCTCATTTCTGGCCTTGCCTAATTCTGAATAATGAGATATTGGCAGAATCCATTGAATCTGTGACAAATTATCTACTATTTTTTATCCTCTTTTTGTCCTCTGCCAAGAAAGGTTTTTTTTTTCTTTTTTTAAGTGAGAACACTCCCAGAGGAGCACAGAGGAAAATTCAATATTCCTCCTCTGGAAAACAGCTAAGGGCTGTCAATGGATGCCAGAGAACTTCTTCAATTGGAACTGAGGTCATTCTAAATTAATCTCTAAGGTTGCCTGATCTATTAACCTTTCTGTTTGCCTGACAATAGGAAACAGAATGGAATTAACAAATATGCCTGGGGCCGTTTCGATGGGCAGGCTGAGAGCAACTAACGGTGCCTCAGAGATTTATGATCCCAATCACACCACCTACATATGGCACAACACTATCTTGCTGAATTCTGCAGATAGGTCCATTAGATTAGGAGAAAGGACTGAACTAAAATTTAGATCTGCACTGTGCCATCTGAGGGGAGGGAGATCTGCTGTGACTTGCATCCATTGTACACAATTCTTGTAGAACGACGACAACGAAAAGATCTAAAGGCTGGGAATAGAAAAGAAGGGTTTTTCCCTCCTGCAACTGGATTTGCAATCTTAAAAGTCATACGAGGTTGATCCTAGGTTTCTATAAAACCTCTAGCAGGAAACAGAAAATCTCTCTTCTACATGGATTCCCTGGCTCACCTGTTGAAGATCAGTGGAGCTAAAGCCTTCCCCTACTCACCTACATCACTACGTTGGCTGTTCTTGTCACTAGGAAGCCGGGCGTAGGCTGTGTAGTGCCCACCAATCATGCCCCCATAGTGATTGATTACTGCATACAGATCATACATGGGCAACTGCTGCTCATCTTTCTGGCCAATGCAGAACTTGCTCAGGTCCAAGCTCCTAAGGATAGAATAGCGCAAGTTAGACAGTTGCATACTTTGTGCCTAATTCCATTGGTATCTCTTTTTTTCCCCCTTACAGGCAACCCTGTTTACCAGCTGACATTCTTTACTGAGACAATCTTCACTGTCTCTTTATCTGGACTTAAACTCAGATCAATACAAGCCATACTATTACAGAAGATTGAATACAGGAAGGCAACCATTGGATCATATATAAAAGTTTTTTGAGAGTGCTGGAGTCAAGTTTTGCTTTGAACTTAACTCTCTCTTGTAATGGAGCAGGCATCCAATCCGAAAAGGATCGGGGTCCAAATTCTGATTTGAATTCAGAGGGAAATCATCTTATTTTGTCAGTGGTTAATGGCTTGTTTGCCTCTACTTAAAAAAAAACAACAACAACCCACAGGTATCTTCTTTCTGGACCAATTATGTGACCACGCATGGTCTGATAATCATCCACACAATAATTCTAAGAAAAAAAGATGAGTCTTTGTGCTATTCCAAATACACAACCCAGGGTTTTGTTTTTGTTTTCAGAGCAAAGAAGACAGAAAAAGGAACCCAATGTTCTTAGTTGATGTCTCTGCTTCTAGAATTTCAGTCAGAATTTGATTACTCTTTATGAAAGAGATTGAAAGAATTCTATCCCATTAACCAAATTAAGATTTTTATAATCAAGTGGTCCCTGATTTAGGCGGTTAGGTTGGGATTTCATGCTTGGCATGTTCTGTTTAAAAGATCAGATAACTAATGATAAAACAAAACAAAACTGTAGAACAAGTGCAATAAATATGTATTTATTACAATATAGTATTTCTATACTGCTGACTCTACAAAGACTCCTGCTAGCTTACATATACTGAAAAAACTATAATGTAAAATAGCTCGTATATCTGTTAAACATACAGATTTTTTAAAAAACAATCCCATTTTTATCACTCCCGTTCAATTTGCCAACATCCCTTCCCTGGCTCTTGGGGTAACCCTTAAAGTGAGATGGTCTCTTTTTTTGCTTTGTTCTGATTTGGAAGAGTTTGAGAACAAAATAGATCCCCGATGCAGGGCCCCTGTTTTGCCCTTTAAAACTCCTAGCCATCCCCCCCCCCCCCCCGAGGTGGAGTTATTATTCCACCTCAACAAGCCAGGCAAAGTTTGGGGTTGCCCAAACTTTTGAGTAAGAGACCACTCTTACTGTAGAACTAAAAAACTAGAAGAGCCAATGGCCTTATTCAGCATATGGTTTATACGTTCTGCCCAAAGAGGAATGTCCCCATTGCCCGAAGATAAATACAGGTATATGGCTTTTTTGCTTTCAGACTGTTTTGTGTACTCCACAATCATGCTCAGACATGAGAAGCCTTGGAGTGACCAACATGACTTCTGAGGTGGAAATATGCTCCAAAACCTTCCCATTTAATTCCCGGAGAGAGAAAAATCAAGTGGATGGGGATTGTTTCAAAGTGAGCAGAATAATTGAAAACAGTAGAGAAACTGCTGCTACAAATACGAAGCATGTTTATGTGATAAGCTGCTTGTCCAGCGAGACCTTTTTTAATCAAATAAGTGGTTACTGAAGACAGTAAATATATCCCATTCCTGGAGCAGCTTTGATATACACCCCCACCATCCTGTCTATAAGCTGAAGCAAAGCAACAGTGCAGAGTTGAATTCAGTTCCAAAGATGATTAGATTTTCCTCAGCTCCTGTGGCTCAGTTACATCAGAAACAGACTATGGGTAGACCTTGATTTTTTGTTACCCTTCCTCTATTCTCTTCTTTCCTCCCTCCTTTCTCCATACGAAGGAAGGTAAGAAGCGATAGCTCTCTCTTGCCTCCTGTTCAGATGGCTTTCAAGAAGAGAGGCAAGGTCTCTGTGGGCCAGGGGCAGACAGATCCTCTTTTGAGTCTCTTTCCATATTTACTCACCCTCAAAATGGTGTCGTACAGCACCCAACCTCCAATGCCAGAAAGATCAAAGGCCCAGAATTAAGGGGAAAGAGTTCACCAAAAGGCTGTCCATCTTTTTATGTGTTAGGTTAATTGGTCCTGAATTTATGACAAAACCCATCCTTTGTTACTCAGAATGGTCCTATCTAAAAAACTGCTTGGGTCTCCACGATGTTAAAGAGATGAATAAAGCGACACACCTTGCCATAACCTCACCTGACTGGGAAATCCACCATGTCATTGATCTTGTCTCTCCAAATAAAACTGCGGAAGGAAAAGCGCTTGAGCTGTATGATAAGGATGTTGGGCAGACGCCATAGCATCAGCTGCTTGGATGCCTCACGGTGCTGCTTACACTTTGGGCAGTACCTGTGGAAAACGGAGCAGGTAGAAAGGTAAAGAAGGTTCCTCAGTATCTCCTGCTGTTATTGTCAAGCTAAAGAGTTCTGGTATTCTCACGAAAGGAAACTGGTGCAATGGCCCTTGGGACAGCCACCTCAAGAGAAAAATGTCTAGCACTAGAGAATTTTCTTGGTTCTATTTGAAAGGGCTTGCTATTGATAACTGGTTTGTTTTTAACTGTTATAAGTGTAAGAATGTGCTATATTGATAGTGAATTCTATATTTTAGAATTTTATATATTTTGTATGTTTTTATATAGCAAATATTGTAAGGGATGAAGCGAAGCAAATGCTAGTACAGCAAAAAGTGTGCTGGGGGTGGGTATCCTGTGGTCCCATAGGATATCTCTTTCGTGGAGCCCAAGAGTAGAAGGGGCCAGAGGTGTGTGCTCCTTTTCTGCATTCTGGTACATCCATTTCATCCTTTAAAATTCAGATCCCATAGACCAAAACAGGTCCTGCAATGCAGTCCTTGACATGTCACACAAAGCCTGACGCCTCTCTCAAGCTGGCAGAAGTTGGGCTCCCCCTGTTGCTAAAGCTAATAATAAAATTTCTAAACTCAAAGATGATCACAACAGGCACAATTAAGAATAAGAAACTAATTTAGTAACCGATGACAAAATCTGCACTTCTTAATTGAAAAAAAGATTTCCATGTTCCATCATTTAGTGAAGAATATGATGCGCCTAGGTAATTTATCCTTGACAGCTGGGTACGTCTGAGTGACAATCCCAATAATTACACTATTTAGCAGAGCTTTCCATCTTGTTAATGCTCTCCTGCAATGCCTGGGGGAGACAGATCATAAGCCTGTCAATCCTTTTGGCAATTTGGGCTAGCATCAAGCATAGTAACATCAGAAAGCTAGGCTGGGTATGGAAAACAATGGCTGGTGGCTCTCCTAGATTATTTGCCAGCTAGTGCTGTGGAAAGATGCTAATTTCACTTCATGGTCTGAGAGATGCCATAGGTTCTCTTTTGTCCTCTATGTTCCTTAATGTCAATATAAATCGCTGTCATCTGAAGGTTTGGGCTAAGGTGTCCTCAGTATGCAGGTGACAGATAGCTCATTAATACTTACGAACCCTGAAAAATGAGAATCTTTTGGCCTGGATGAAGGAAAGCAGAAATTTAATTGTGGCGCGATCACCGGCTGAAGGAGAGGAGGCTCCTCTAGGTGGAGTAAAGAGACATTTCAGCTTGGAGTCAGTTCAGGGGAGGGAACATCTGAGGTCCAACCCTTAGGTCTGTATTTGCTTGTTTTCAAGGGAAGGTGGCCAATCTGGTGACATTCTTGTAATATAGGTGATCAACAATAAAGCATCTACTTGGTCCTACTCATGGATTAGTTCTGGCTGTTTGCACCTGACGTTAATGCAGACAGAATTGTAATGCAGAAGGAATCTCTGAAACTGAATGGAAACATTCTACTGGTTTTGGATGGGTCCCTCCACCAGGCAACTCCTCCTCCAGCCTCCCCTTCCTTGGTCTGCAGCAAGCTGTTATTCTCTGCCCAAGTGCAGATGGTGGCAGTAGCTTTGAGTGTCTTTCATGCCAGACTTTCTTTCAGTCAACTCAAAGGGCTGAACTTTTTAAGCGTTATAAATGTTGAAACAAAGGGACACACTGCTTCCACAAACAAAGTTTGACAAGACCTTCTGACCTGCCAGAGTGTCATTGAGGGTACAGGACAGAGCTTATTTTAAGGGATGGCTGCCTTCCCAATAGAGAGCTAAGTTTGGATCTTATAGATTTCAGACAGAGTTGACTATCTTTTATCCAATTTGCTCTTGAACTGGGTAGACTTAATAATATCTTTTGTGATTAAGCTGATTTTACTGTATTAAGCTAGTCTTCCATTGTCAAGATTTTGCTAAATATAAATACAGTATTAATGGGCCAGGTTTTATTTTTATTATATTACGTAGTTCTTCATCATTTATAAACTGCCTATGGGAATTTTTAAAATTTATAGAAATATAAATGTTTATAATTTCAAAGTGTTTTGACATGCTTATAAAGCATGTCAAACTTTCATATATAACAAAAACAATTTGTCCAAATGTCTAATTTATTAAAAGAATCTGGTGATGTATGAAATAAACGAAGTATATCTTGCCTCTCTGTTTCTGCAACACTCAAGAAGAATTATAGCAATTACAAATGCAAATTGGAAAACAAAATTAAAAAGTACTCAAAGTCAAGGCAAAATTAGAATTAATGCATTTAACATCCAAACAATTCAGCTAATAACCAAATGCTTGACAAAAGATATTAGTTTTTGCCATTTCCCTAAAGAATCCCACTTGGACAGTGGGAGTTTACCCTACAGATTGGTGGATGTGTAAAAAAGCTACAATTTTTTTGTATTCAAACACATAAACTGATTCAGAGGATTTTAAATATTAATATGCTATTGAGACTAGAGGTCTTTCTTTTGGGATTGATGAACAAAAAGTTGGAAAAATCATGAAACTTTTATTTTTGTATATGATAACTGCACAGTAGCAATAACACTTAGACTTATATACCGCTTCATAGTGCTTTTACAAATGTCAGCATTTTGCCCCCAACAATCTGGGTCTCATTTTACCCACCTCGGAAGGTTGGAAGGCTGAGTCAACCTTGAGTCGGTGAGATTCGATCTGCTGAACTGCAGATCTGAAGTAGCCTGCAATATTGAACTCTAACCACTGCGCCACCTCGGCTCATATGCAGTAAGATTATTTGTAGGCACAAAGATGGAAAGATTCAGCATTATCCATAATGGAGGCAATGCTTGATGAAGATGATGGAACTTGATGAGATGGCCAAATTGACTTCTTCGATTAGGGACAAGACAACACCTATGTTTATTGCTGATTGGAAACCCCTTATGGACTTTTTGTGTAAAACAGAAAAAATTTACGATGTATGATTTTGATTATTAGACAGGAAAGATTAGAGAGAGAAGAGAATCATAATGTAACTTTAGGGAAAGGGCAAATTTAAAATTGTACTTAATAAAAACTATAAAGAAGGTTGGAAGCCACTTCTTCATATCTTTTGAGGTGGGGCTTCAAAGAGGCAGGCCCCAAAAGGATGTTTTTAACTTTTTAAAATGTGTGGACGTCAACTCCCAGAAATCTCCAGCCAGTGTGTTAGCTGGGGAATTCTGGAAATTGAAGTCCAGACATTTTAATGTTCCTAAAGTTGAGACACACTGTCCTAAGTTATTCAGCATGTTAAACATCAGCATCAATAAGTACAATCATGCTTAACATCATATATTTCTTCTATCAGTCAGCAGTCTAGACCTCATTTTTTGCACCAAATTCAATTTTCAAATGGAGCTCCATAGAGAGTATATTACAGTAGTCAAGACCTGATGCATCAGGGGGTTGGATTGGAAGACCTCTAAGGTTCCTTCCAATTCCATTATACCCAAGGTGTCTGTAGTCTAATCACTAAGTCTAATCAGCATAGGAACTGTCACATTGGTGTACTAGTGAAAGTGGGAAACACATGCTCATCAGAGCCATTGTACGTAGATCCAGAGTGCTGAGAATCAAGACGTACTTTCAAAGGGCACACCTGCTCTTTTTGAGAGGAAAACCCCATCTAAAACAAGCTTCACTTCAATCCTAAATCCCACTTTCTCATCTAAGCAACATTCAAGGATGCGTAGTGCTTCTACGCCCACAGAGCGGGCCTCCTCAGGGTGCCATCGACCAAGCAGTGTCGGTTGGTGACCCCCAGGGGGAGAGCCTTCTCTGTGGCTGCAC
>JANHFK010005316.1:15324-28779 GCA_036250565.1 Sibynophis collaris | reverse complement strand
GAACCTGCAATAATTGCAGGCATCTGGTGTTAATAACAGGGTGCTTTAGACCGCTGTACTACCAAGGCTCTTTTGACCTACTTGACCCAATCTTGCTAGAATTCAAGGTCTCATGAAAGCATGAAGAAAATATCAGAAATGGGATGAAGCTTACAAAAAGTGAAGCCCAGTTGTGCAATGGAATCTTCTTTGGCAGCACCAACTGTAAGATATTGTTTTTCTTGAACTGGACTTTGGTGCAGGAACTTTCTATCTCCTCGTAGAATTCACAGCTCCACTGACGGCCATCTGAAGGAAGAGACAGGGCATAAGATTCTTCTTTGATGGTTAAGGAATAAGGAACATGTACCACAACCCTGCACCACTGCAGGGCAAGACAGCACTTGGCTAGCACTTGACCTGATGAGATGTTGTATGAAATCACACTTATTCTGAAATAAACAGGATGGTGCCTTGCTCTTATCGTGAAATACAAGCTTTAAAACCTTTCTCCATTGTGTCATTTTGCATTAGAAAGGAACGTCTGCATAGACACTTCACTGCTAGGTATATGTTATTTATAAATTTATAAATATTTATTCATAAATAAATGCTATTTATTTATATTGTAGGGAATGAGGGGTTAACTGGAACTTCTGAAGGACAGTAACAATTGAGCCAAGTAAATTTTGTTCCTTGAACATTGACAAGTTGTTACTTTCTGTGTGCTGAACATGTGTTAATAGCAAAAATGATGAGCATTATAAAGGCTTATTTTTGTGTCTCAACAGTATATTGTTTTAATGAATACAAATCTAAGCTTCACAAGAGCCTGCTAGGTTATATAAGGAAGCTGTGTTTTGTTCTTCAAATCATGTACAGTCATAATTACATTTCTAGAATGCTTGATGATTACTACATATCAGCTTCTTCCAGAGACTTTATATGTCTTATCTTTATTTGTTATGATGAATTTTTTAAATAGATTTTTTAAAGGATTTAGCTATGAAACAGCAGCTAAAAAGACTAAAATACTTTGTTATGTCTCCTAAAATTTTAATTTTAAAGATATTTAAGAATAAGATGGGATACAATAAAAATCTTGATTTCTCATCACTCCAGGTTTTTCTGCACCAAAAAGGTTTTTTGTTAATTTGAGGTTTCTTCTTTGTCAAACTGAGGGTTGTACTGTCTTTTGAATCATGAGGAAAAAGGAAGAAGTAAATGGGTCCAGGATAAAACTATATTTAAATTAAATTACAGTTAATATAAACACCATATCATACTTCAGACACATTATACAAAGAACTAACTTTCTGAAGAAATGTATAATGATGGGAAAGATGAAAAGAGAAAGAAGAGGATGACCGCTGACAAATACATGGATTCAATAACAGCAGTGATGTGTGCATCATTAGAAGATTTGAAGAATCAGATTGGAACAGATCCTGCTGGAGAAAATCTATCCATGTGGTTGCTAAAAATCAATAGCAACCTGATGGCATATAATCAATCAACTCATATGAATAATTTCCATTTCCCTCTTCTATCACATTAAAAGTCACAAGTTGGCTGCAACTGCAGGTTTTAGAGAGCAGATGGAGCCCAAGGGTTTCATGGTTATATGCCGCTGTTCTAACCAGCTATCGATATCCCTGGCACATGTACAGTGGTATCTCAGTACTCATTCTTAATTGGTTCCAGGAGGCGCTATAAGTACCAAAAATGATGAGTACCAAACCAATTTTTCCCATGGGGAATAGTGTAGTGAATCTTACAAGGCAGCCGACACCAACAAGTTCCAGCTTGTGTGTGGAGTACCAAATAATGAATACTGGGACAAAATGTTTACGTCAAAATGCGTTGTGTACTAAATTCGATGAGTTTCCAAACAGTTGAGTACCAAGGTACCACTGTAGTGTGCAACAATGATTCTAGGCACTCTCAATCCACTTTACAGAGCTTTGTGTAATGAAGAATATTATTCCGAAAAGTTGTAAATGCTCCTTTTCACAACTGCTTATTTTCTGTGATAATATATTTCCTGCTGGCTTTTTCATAACTCAATAATATCTAAACTTTAGTCATACATTGCAGGAAGAGCTATGTGATGGCCTTTCTATCTCTGGGAGAGTTGGGAGTCCCAAGTGCTTTGCATGACCCCACTTCAAGTGCATTAAGCTGCTCTCCCATTTTGCCTTCTTCGGGAAAGGTTTATTTATTTATTTATTTATTGCTGCCGGTGGACAAAAACAGAATTTAAAAAGTTGGGGTTTTTTAAGAGGAGAAACTTATTTTTTCTTTCCATGCTAATTAAGAACTCTATGAATAAGGAAGGAAAGTCTGTATTAATACCAGGTAACTTGATGACACAATTGGTGTCTGTGAAAGACGAATCCACTTCTTCCACTTTTGGGTTCCTGCTGCCCAAATTCAGTTTCACAATAACCTCATCAGCATTCTGCTTCCATTCCAGCTGCAGGTCTAGGAAACAGACAATGTCAATCTCTCATCTGTGAGTGATACGTTAATAGCTAATTTCCCAAAATAGGAAAAATGGAACACAAAACAGACTCTAGGATAAGTTAGAAACATGGTACACAAGGTGCATTTTGATCAATAATTAATATTGCCACACAGAATGTTATAATGGGAATTACATAAACCATCACAGAAAAAAGTAAAAGCCAATGCTCAATACAGTACATTAAACCATTTATTGGAATTATTGCAACTCACTGGTCAAGCGATCCTTGTGAATCTTTGTAGCCCATCTTACAGAACAGCTAAAAACTTACTAGATGTCTTTAGAAAACCACTTTCCTAATTTTATCTCATATTTGTTTGGCTGCTGGTCATGGTCATCCCTTTAGGTGGCTTTTCTAGGAATCATGGCAATGACAACAAATACTACCTCCTTTGTGCCAGAGCGCATGATAGGTTTCAAGTCATGTTGACTCTTCCTTTCCAATGCCCTCCTAACTGGAAGGGACTGCTAGAGGTCAGCACCAGACAGGACCGTGGGGGTTATAGAAATCATGTATGTGAAACACTTCGAACACTGACCCAAAATACTAAATATGTACTTAGCCATTGGCTCAAATCATGTGAAGATGGTATCTGTCAAGCAAGTATGGCATTCAGATTCAATCACACCCAAGCTTTGATACAGAAAATGACAAGAGATCCCCTCAATAATATCCCATGGCAAATAATCCACGGTTGAGAAAGGAGAGGGTTCAGGTTCTCTTGTGGATTCATGTCCCCTTGCCCTTAGCTGGTCTTAGAACATGCTTTCCATAGCTCATGGGAATCAATAATAGGCTCGTCCCCACCTTAATCAAGCAGGAACAAAGCTTTATGTTTATGATTACAAATCCCCATTTCTTTTTCATGCATCTTTTACAGCTTGCCAGGCTGTTAATCTTCTAGAAATTGTTAGGGAGTTAATCCTTATGTCAGAGAAATAAGACGTTAAGAAAAAATGTGAAAACAAAATAGGTGGCTTGAGCTTCATTGAGTTATGCATTCTTCTGACTTACCATCCACAGATTCCCTGTGCCAATGGGGCTCTACCAGATTCAGGCTAGCAAAAGTCTCTGGTGATCAAACAAATACAGAGGTGTGCTGTTTTGCTACGAACCATGTGAACAAAGGATTTTTCTAGCTATGAAGTTGGGCATTCATACTTTACAATTTACATTTTAACCATAATACTTTCACAGAACTATCCATTGTTGCCTGAATAAGGGTCCTGCACAAATCAAAAGGGAGGTAAAGGAAGCAACACAGAGAAAAAAATTAACAATTCAAACAAGATTTAAACCAAGGGTTAGGACTCTGTGGTCTTCCCACTTGTTATGGACTGGATTTCTTATCAGTCCCAGGGATACAGGCAGTCCTTGATTTACGACCGATCAAGCTACCTAGACCTGGTTTTGAAGTTCCGAGGTTCACCCTCCCCACAGTCATGCATTTATGGCTGATGCAGTGTCCTGCAGTCATGTGAGCATGTTTTACAGCAATTTTACTGAAAACCAGAAGTTATTTCCAGTTTTCAGCAAAACCACAGCACAGCAAATAATGAGTTCACCATCACATTTGTTTAACGACTGCTGCAAAAAAGATAGCAAAACTTACAACAGTCATGACACATGACTGTAATGGGTAGACTCCATTACAGTCATATGTCAAGGACTACTTATACAATTAATGAGGTGCAACAAAGCTAAGAGTTTTAATCCAACCTTGTGTGGAAGGCCACAATTCTGCCTTAAGGAATTTTCACGTTCGCTGGTTATCTAAACTATGGCAACAAATGTTAGATGTCATGTCACATTATAAAATCAATACCTTAACAAATTTAACCTCACCTCCCTCTTAATCACTGCCCATTTATAATGCATGCACGAAAAGTGTCTACAACATGATAAAAAGATATACTTTGAAACATGTCTCCCTGGGTGGCTGATACAAGCATTATGGAGATCATAGAGCAGGCTTCTTTGGCAGGACTGTAGTCTCTACCAGTAACTCCTGCCTCCTCTGCAATTATTCCACCATCCTGCTAAAAGCTGCAGTTTCATAAAGAGCATAGGTGTTCAGAGCTAGTACAATCACTCACCTGTTTCTTTTATCACATAGCTGTGAAGGAAGGCCACAAAGAGCAAAGAGGATGACAGTACAATTAGTCTACCTAGCATATTCTTCCATACTTGCAATGTTTCTAAATAAAAATGCTCTATTCATAAGAGTAAAGCTTTCTTTCTCACAATGGTTGTACCAATTTAACAGGAATCCAACTTTCATTTTAAAACATTTATCAAGTCTACAAGTATAAAATTAAGCTTAAAAAGTTAAACTTTCCACCACAATCTCAGTCTTCCTGAATTGCATTTCTCTTCACCTTTCTACAAACTCCAGATCCAATTCCTTAGCAACACCCACTATCCTGCACAAGGTCCTTATCCATTCTAAACATCCCTTTTTGCCTACTTGAGAATATCAATAACATTTTTGCCAAGGCCACAGTAATGGTTTGTATACACCTTACTAAGACTTATTTGTCAATTATGGTTACTGAATAAATTACAATTAGCTGGTTTTATATATTATAGCAGGACTGGCCACTGGCCACACTTATGCCCGGTTTAGCAAAGGGGAAAAAAGTGACAACAATGTAACAACATCAATTTGACACCCCAGCATTATAGGGAAAAACCAAAAATACACTATGGCTTAGTGTGCCATTTCAAGCCTTTCACTTGTACAGCTGCAATCACTGAAATCTTATTTTTTCTCTCACAATCTTTCATCTCATTGTTCTTATCCTATTTTGTTGTCTGCTCTGTATTACCAGGATTAAAATCGATTTCCCCTTTAGCAGCAGAAGGAAAGCAGCAGATAAAATATCAGAGTTGTAAATTGCAGACTACAAAACTAATCTGTAATCTTATTTGATGGACTTTCTCCGCATTGGCTTTACTAGATAACCTAGAGTTCTAATACTGTGACAGAAGAAACATTTGTGAATTCATTTTCCATACTATAAATGACTATCTATAGCTCTATGTCTCTCCTTACTGACCTCCTTTCCAAACTAAAAATCTCCATCTGCCGTAAAATTTCTTTTATGCAGAAAAAAGTATTGTCAAAATCTACTGAGCTAAAGCAAACTACCCCTTGTGCTAAATGTCCACCCATTCATTCATAACAAGAACCAGGAACCTGTGGCGCAGAGGATTCACTGTATTTGCTGCATGTTTTCTGAATGTCTGTAGTCTACCAGAAAGTGAGATCCATTTAGATTCCATGTACTTTGATGCAAAAAACCCCCCAAAAAACACTGTTTAATGCCTTCTAACCTTATCTCTGTTTCTTACCTAAAATTGCTCTAAATTGTGCATTTATGCAGCATGCAATACCTTCCTTGGCAAACTTCCTGATCACCTGGTTTTGTTTTGAAAAATAAGATTATTTAATTAAAATGAAATTAACTGTGACGCTAACACGCTAGCTCAAGCAAAAAGGTCTATTTCCGATAATGCTTTGTGCCCTTAAAAACATTCTCATGAAATGGTGTGGTACACAGCTGTATTTGGAAGTGGATCCCTCCCTGACCACTGCCCAAAACAAAATGCAAAAATAAACTAAGACAGAGGAAAACATTCATGTGTAGTTGGGAACAGCCTCACCGGCCTGTTTGCAAATCTTTCTTCCAAATTAACTTTCATATGGAAGAGGGAATTGGTGGTTGGTTGGTTTTTTTAACAAATACAGCATCCTCTAGCACCCTCCCTGTTTTTACATTTTTCTATATACAATTTCACACAACACAGATTAGCTATTCTTTCACACATTTTTACACCTTTTACTCTAACATAGATGCCCTCCAGATATGCAGGCTTCAATTTCAAGAATTCTCAGTACTAGTTATAACTAGGTTGGAAAGTCTGTCTTAAATGGTACTTTTAACAGTGATTCCAGTGTGATTTCCTTTTTGTTCCAGTGTATGCTGCACATTGGCAATGATGTGACCAATGTAGTGATTCTTGATCAATCAATTCATGGTAATGCTATGCTATATATTTCCTTCATGAAATCCAGCTTCACTTTTTGGAGAAAAGGAAACAATATGCTTGGATTTTTCCTAACAACTGTGGCCTGCTTTAGACCCAGTACTAAGTCAGGATATTTTTTTACCAGTTTAAAAAATGGTCTGGTTTTCACATGTGAAGTCATAATAGATGGCTCATAAATCACCCTAAGATGTAACACATGAATTCCATTACAACTTTATTTTCTAAATGTGCAAAATAGTGATATCTGAGGAATGAAAATGAAAACTATTCTTTCCAGCCCTAATCACTAGGTACTCTTGTATTTTCTGAGCCACTGGCTCTATATGATCAATACCAGCAAAGAAACCCTCCCTCCCTTTCTTTTTGGCCACCCATCTTATGCAATATGACTCTGGGTAGCATATAAAACAACAACAAAACAGTCAAAAGCACACAAAAAGCTATTATCAAAGGTTAAGACAGCACATCAGATTATAAATAATAGAGCTATCTAATCAAATAACTACTCCCATGAAATCCCCAAGACTGTTGACACAATCAAGTTTTAAAGGATTTCTGGAAAGCTGATAGACGGACCCAATGTCACCTTAGAGAAGATATGATATTCCACAGGGCTATGCCACAGCAGAAAAGGCTGGTGTGCTGGGTTCTGTCAAATGTAATTCCTTCACAGGCAGGACCCACAACACATCAGTTCTGCTGAAGCTGATGGAGTGGCTAGATAAAACCGGGAAGAAGTGGTTCCTCAAATAACCTGGCCCCATGTGATGAAGGGCTTTAAAAGTCAAAACCAGGACCCTGAATTCACTCAGAAGTAAACTGGTGACCAATGCAGCTTGCAAAGCAAAGATGTAACATGTGCTGCTCTAGGAACATATACATCTGCTCACACCATTGCATTTTATGGAAACTTCTAAATACTCTTCAAGGGCAGCCTTATGTAGAGCCTATTATAGTAGTCCATCCAGGAAGTGACCAGAGTATGAGTTGCCATGAGTAGAGCTTCCTGATCCATAAATGGGTGAAACTACCACATGCTCTTTGAGGGGAGTCATGAGTGCAGGAGGACGCCCCTCCCCAAGATGCACAATAGGTTTATATGGGGCAGTGCAACTCCATCCAGTACCAGGATGGCAGAATTTCAGAACCTTAACCCCAAAACACAGAGCCACTCAGTCTTGCCAGGGTTCAGTTAAATCCTGTTGTTCTCTCATTGCAGGCACGGGGATAAGACATCAACAACAACCCAAAGGTGCTTTTTCAAAAGGCAACTGGACTTCGTTTTTTCCTTGAAGACATTTCACTTCTTATCCAAGAAGCTTCTTCAGTTCTTGGATGAGAAGTGAAACGCCTTCAAGGAAAAAACAGCTGCCTTTTGAAAAGCACCTCTGGGACAACCATGACCTGGATGACTGAGAATCTCCATAAACATCAACAGTGGTGCTTAATTTGCCAAGAACAGATGTATAACTGGATTTCATCATCATACTGATGATTCCTCAGCTCATGGAGATGCATGAGCTTACCCAGCAGTTTCATGTTGGTATTGAAAAGAAGAGGAAAGAGCACCAAATCCTGTGGAACCCTACCCTACCCAACAGAGCTGAGGGCAGGATCTTTCTTCCCCAATCACCACTAATATCAACCCCAGAGAAAGGAGAACTAGCACAATAATGCACCACCAATCTCTATCCGTGGATTCCATCCAGGATACCATGGTCATGTATATCAAAGGCTTCCGAGAACTCAAGAGTTAAGATGGATATATAACCATCATCCTGCTCCTGCCAAAGATCATTTAAAGGTGTGACCAATCCCATTTTCATCCCATACCCAGTCCTAAATCCAAACTAAAAGGTGTCTGCTTCATTTTGCATACTTTGAACTTATTGCGTGACTACCTTCTCCATCACCTTCCCTAAAAAGGGGAAGGTTTGATACTAGAAAAAAGTTGTCCCGTGTATAGTGGGTTCCAGGAATGGCTTCTTGAAGAGGGGTAAAGCAAGAAAAGAAACCAGTCTCCTATCCAAGGAATTCACCACCACTAGAACCCATTTGCATGATACTCCCTGGGCAGTTTTAATTAGTCAGCCCCCTCTGAAACCCCCAGAGTCCATCAGTGATGAGGACAGACTGATCTAACAGGTTCTGCCTCCCTGAGGTGTGTAATGATGCTGGAGAATCCCAGGGTAATCAAGGCATATCTGACCATGACAAAGGGAGACATAAGAGTTCCCCCAATTCCAGATCATATTGCCGTTGCTTGGACAAGAAACCAGATCATACCTATGATGGGCCCTGGATGACCTGGGATAGGCCTATGGTTGTGATGGCAGTCATGAAATCTTGAGCTGCCTATGACCACAACCCTAAAGAAGGCAGATTGAAGTCCACAGAAGTCTAGAGAACTAGCAACAATCTCAACTGATTCCAAAAGGCCAACTTAATGAACACGGTCTCCCATCTGGCAACCTGTGGAGCAGCCCCTAAAGCCTTAAGAGACTCTTTGATGACAATCAGCACAACTCCTAGCTCGGGTGTCAGCAACCTTAAACACTCAAGAGTTATTTGGACCCATTTCCCACAGAAAAGAAAACACAGGGAGCCACAAAGGTCCTAATCAGAAGGCCCCCATTCAATTGTGGAGCCGATCAGAAGTCTGATTCCCCCACCATAGAGTCTTCTCTTAGTGTGGTGTTCTTTTTCCTCTACCTGTCCTAGCCAAAAGCCCTATCAATTGTGGAGCCAACCGGAGCCGCAGCAGAGGGATGAAAGAGCATGTGGCTCCAGAGCCACAGGTTGCTGACCTGTCCTAGCCAGGAGTCTTGGTTGATGCCATACCTGAAACCCAGCTGGACACATTTTAGAAAGGGCCAACCCCTCCCTTCCAGGCAGGTCTCGGTAATACATGCCATTAAATTTATAAATGCAGTGATACCTATGGCTTAAATCTGTACCTTTCTTTGAGTCACTGCCAGCTGGTTTCTCGCCTTCCTTACTTTCCTGATTGGCCCGATCCTTTTGCTTCTTTTTATTAGTTGCATCATCCACTCCCCGAGCTGTTCTCCTCTGACCAGGGACACTGGCACTGCTGGACATTTTCAGCCGTTTGGAGGAGACAAACAGCCCACCGGGGTCGGTGACAGACTCTGGGTCAGGGGTGCGACGTCTTCTTCCCGAGCCAGCTATCTTGGCGATTCTTTGTGATCAATCTTTCTGGCAAGGAACAAATGCCTGGAGACATATGGAAGGATTATCAGATTAGTTTGGAAAATTTAAAAAGGGAAAACTCTGAGCTAGAAGCTATACTGAATTTATTTTTAAAAAACATAAACAGTTGATCAAGCCCATCCAGTCCTGCAGTGACCAAGTAACATGGAGACCCAGTAGTCTCCTAGTAAGTGGCCTTCAGAGGCAGTTCCTCTGCCATCAAAACTAGTAACAATTGATCCCCATGAATTTGTCCAACCTTTTTTTTTTAAGCCATCCAAGCTGGTAGCAGCACATCTCATGGTAAGAAAATTCCAAAATTTGTTAGACAATATCTTAGAAAAAAATTCCTTTTGGCTGCTCTAATTATTCCAGGATTCACTTTCATTGGGCGACCTCTGGTTCTAAAGTTTTGGGCAGAGGAAAAATAGCTGTTCCTTGTTGATTTTATTCACACCATGCATAATCTCAGTCACGTCCTCTCTTATTCACTTTCTTTTAGTCTAAAAATTCTCAAATGCCACAACCTTTCTTCATAAGTAAGCTGTTCCACTCCCTTGATCATCTTAGTTGCCCTTCTCTGAGCTTACATTCCTTTTGAGACGAAGCAGCCGAAACTACACAGAAATGAACAATGTGGTCCATAACTACAAGCTTTTAACAGAAACCAAAGAAAATGCTTATGCTTAGGTTTTAATACTACTGAGCAGTAAGGGCAATACTCCATAAGGAAGGCAATATTTTAGGCCTTAGCTTGATTTAGAAATAATTTCAAAAGAATAGTACTTTGTGATGAGAATTTTATTTGACAGAGTATGAGTACAGCCCCCACAAAAGCAGTCAACATAGAAAATCATCTTAAGAGAGAATGCCACAGAGCAAATGGGTGCCTCAGCCGTCATGAACCAATTTGCTGTCATCTGATATCTTTCCATTATAGTATTAAACTCAGAGCAGCTGAATGCAAGTTAGTTTCTACACTAGACATTGTTGCTATGAATGGGAGCAGAAGCTAGCTAAAATACACAGACACACACAGCACAAAAAGTCCTTGATGTCTATTTATAGCAATCCCCTACTATCCCCCCCCCCCCAATTGTAATAGAATGTATTTAATATGTTAGCTGCACCTTAAATATACATCAGCTTGGGACTGAACCACATTATAAATATCTCTGAAACAGTTCCCAAAGAATCTCAGCTTGCTAAGGTGGGCAATGCAGGTTTCTTGCTGAGCTCCAGGCAGACACTTGTCTAGCCCCATTCCTTGTCAGCATAGTACAGGTATCCCTTTAGACAGCACAGGAGTTTATTTGTCAAATGTCACTTGCAATTTCTATCTTCAGCATTTGTTCAGAATAAAGAAAAAAGAACAGGTTGCCATGTGATGAACCCAAAATCATTATTTTATTTTCCAGATTTATATTCTGCTAATATAGCTATTAAGAGCCCTCAAAGGTTATTTCCCCACAATTTTTGCATTCTTTATGCATAATGAAGAAAGAAAAAGGAAGCCAGGGAATTGCCATTTAAATTCATGTAGCTTCTCAAGAACCATGAGAAACAAATAATGAATTTTCTACATGAATAGGAACTGACTTTTGAGTTGTTTCCAAGCTCTCTTAATATAATTGAATAGTGGTCCCTATCAGTTTAAACTGACAATTATAATTTCTGACGTAATGATATGGCACATGCAATCTCAAACGAAGCAAGAAAAAATAATGACTTGGCATTTCCATTTAGCGGGATGTTGTGGTTAACATGTCCAAATCATTCCCAAGGACTAATAAAATGTTTAAGGCAACAGCCACAACACAGGATGGAGAAAATTTACCTTTGCCAGAACAAAAGGCGGCACTACCAGCAGAAGATGGGGACAACCCATGCTTTTTCCAAGAAATATAAGATATAGGAACCAATCAATATTCAAGGGAACCAACAACAGACATGTTTTTTTAACTGCAAGCTTAACATCCAGGCCTAATATAGTGCCTTCACTGCACGTTAGAACTAAACTTCCAGAATGTTTTTATAGCCTATGACACCTAGCTAAATTTTAGAAAACAAAATATGCTGACTTGTGATCATATTTTTGCAAATTAAATCAGAAAAAAACTGTTAACACTTATGTAATAGGGAACACCCAATTTTATTTCCAAAATACATTTCCACTTTTCATTTTCCATCATTGAAAAACATGATTAGACAATAGGAAAATATTATGTTTCCATATACCAATCTATGAAATCTAAATTCAGGAAATATTTATGTAACAAGTACACCCAGATCACTTTCTCCAATGCGCTAAGTGGCTTTCTAGAAAGAAGCAAAACATAAATACCAATAAGTTTGCTAATTAAATCATATAAAATAAACTGTAAAAATATTTGAAACATTTTTTCTAGGCTTCAGAAAGTAAATGATAAGATTTAAGGATTTTTTAAAAAAGATAAGAGATAGGCTATATAGGAAGAAGAAATCGTTGATTGTATTTGAAGATAAGATGATAAGTTACTAAAACTGTTTATACTTATGATAAAGGGGGAAGCCATTCCTTTCTATATATATTTTCGTCACTACGTTTTTTTGTTTTCTTTATTTGCTGACACTTTCTATTTTAGCTAGCGTTAGTTGCAATTTTAGTGCAATTACTATAAAGGAAGAAGAATGCATCTGGGAGTGAAGTTGAATTTGCCTCACATTATTAAAACCCTCTCTTTAGAACACAGTAATAAAGCACACCAGGACACCTCAAAGAACAACTAACATTTCAGAGGAACACCGAGTGGTTGTTTTTTGGTAGCCAGGGGGGTTCTAAATCCCTAAATAAAACTTCAGAGAGTCTTGAGATCTGCAAGATTTAACTTGCAAAACAGGTTTCGTCAAAAAAAAAGTTGGTGTGGGACAGCCTCCTGGGTATCTGAACTCTCCCTTTCACCAACATGAGGGGAAGGAAGGTACCCAAAAAGCGGATTTCCCCATATACTTCAGCATCTTCGGGTGCTGGTGCTGGTAGGGGAGTTGGACTAGAAGACCTCCCAAGGTCCCTTCTTGCTCTATTCTGATTGACGTCTCCTTCCCCCACCCTCCACCCCAGATTACCATCCAATATATCTATCAACCGGCCTTCCTACCCCTTGGCTCGTAGAGGCTTTTTGATTCCCCCCAAAAACGAACCGTGACCGCTACTCGTTTTCGTCCCAAGCCGCCCTCCTCCTCCTCCTCCTCCTCCGCACCTGTTAGGGTTGTCTCAGAAGGAAGGAAGGAAGGAAAGAAGGACGGACGCCTCTCGCGGAGCCGCCACACGACTTTCTGGCCGGGATGCGTAACAATAAAAAAATAAAAATAAAATTAAAAAAAACGCCTTTCCCCTTGCAACTGAGGCGCTATATAGTGCAACGGCGGAGCGCGGGGGACGCTTCTACCACCACCACAACAACAACAACGCGGGGTCGCCTCCCGCCATTTGGCGCCGGGGTCCACGAGGCCGAGGGCCGGCATGCACGCAAGGAGGAGAGGCGGCGGCGGCGACGACGGACGGACGGACGGGCGGAAGGACGGACGGACGGGGGAAAAGAGGATTAGCAGGCCACCATCCGCGCGAGGGAGGCTGAGCGCCTCTGAAGCGACAACCGGCAAAGCAAATGCATGGAAAGGGCTTCTTCCCGCCGGGCCTCCCTCC
>JANHFK010005315.1:31910-48421 GCA_036250565.1 Sibynophis collaris | reverse complement strand
AAGGCTATTGCTTAGCGCATTGTAAGCCGCCCTGAGTCTTCGGAGAAGGGCGGCCTATAAATCAAATTAAAATAAATTTTAAAAAAAATAGAAGGGTAGGAGGAGGAGAGGACAATCCCAGTTAAAGCTGTCAAAAGGTGATTTTCATTCGGTCATAACAACCTGTGTTATCCCCCAGGGTACAAATTATAACGCTACAATAAAATGGACGCAAACCCAAAGAAAGCATTTAGGTCTAGTCTTAGTTGATTTAAACACTTTCATTTCTAATTACAACAGCAGGACTTTCTGCATTCCAAAATGGTGACCTGCCAAAACATGTTCTTTCTGAAATGAAAGAAAATGATCATTTTGCTCACATATAAAAGATCTATAATTTTAACAAGCTCATTTAAAAAAATGACAACTGTCTTTATTTAATAGTATCCCCTAGCAGTTTCTAAACTCTTTGTTGTGACTGAAAGTCAGGAATGCAAAAGAACCAGTTGCTTTTGCTCTGTAGCTTACTAATAATTTCTGGCTTGACTTTTAAAATACTGTCATGCTGCAGACATGCATTCGGTAATGGAACTAATTTATCTAACAATGTCAATCCACAAAAGGGCAATAGTTTCAAGTCACAACTTACTTAATCTCTCAGATCTAATGGATTACATTCAAGCAATGAGTAGCTGCCAAGGAAACAACAAACCAGCAAACAAACAACTATAATCAAGGTTTACGATTTGTTCACTAGGTATTTTGTGGAAGAAAGAAGGGAATAAAAGTATTTTTATGCATTTATGCATTTTGTGCATTGCAAAATAAAATATAATATTGTATCTACTGACATGAAATAAAAGCCAATAATACAAAGCAGGGGCAACAGCCACAAAAATTTTGTTACAGGCAGAGACTATTCAAGTCCCACCACTTGTATAGTAAAAAAATATCCAAAGATGATTAATCCATTATTTTTTTTAAATGGTCAAAAAAATAAATATCTGTGCCAGGCAACTAAATGACTTCGGTATAAAGTTGAAGAGGTAAACTCAGTTTAACAAATGGTATTAGAACTGTCATGATTAAAAACAGTCTACCTCTCCCTGCTGGAACCCTGAGAACTAATGGAAGCAAGGACTTTCTTGTTTTCTTATGAAAGCTCTGCTTTGACTTCCTTACTTAAATAACTCACTTTTAACCCAGGCTGTATCAAGTGTAGAGGTACACTAAGTTTTGCAAACTACAGTACTGGACCCTGTTTGCTAAGAGATATAATCACACAGGAACCAGGAAATGAAGCGAAGGAGATTTGCCCTGGGGTGTTTCAAGGGGTATTTTCAATTGTTAAAAATCAGACAGGAGCTACATAAAAGAAATGGAGCATGAAGCAAAAGCTGCTGCTGAGGCAATGTCCAAACAGCCCTATTATATAACAAGCTGCACTGTGTGGTTGCACAAAACAGCGCTCCAGAAGAGGAGGGAATATTTGCATCCAATCATGCAGGGGACGAAAGGAAGCGTTTGACGTGGAAGGAATAACAATATTACAAATGCTATAAATGTAACCAGCTGAAATTCCAATGGGCTAATCACTTTCTCATGAACATTTACTGCTTAGGGTTGAAAAAGGAAATTGCACCTCACTGGTTATAAACAAAATGTTTCTTACTTTATTCTGAAACTTCTAGTTGGCCTGGCTCCCTTCTGCCTTTTTCTTAGCAGCTTGCGTTCTCAATAAACTTTGGGAAGATTTGTTATAATGCCAAGTTTCATCGACTGTTTAACAGAATTTGATGGGTGGTAGGGACAATGTTACTTTTTTTCCCTGTGCTGTTTTATAGATTCAGTTCAGGAATTGAATCAAAACACAGGTAATCCTTGATTTACAACCAGCTGCTAATGACATTCAAAGTTATGACAGACCCTCAAAAAACTACTTACAACATGGTTCCTAAATTATGCCAACTGCAGCACCCCTGCAATTGTTCGCTCTTATGACTGACTACCACTTATCTCTCCCATTCTCGCTCAACAGGTCCCTGCAGGCCTTGCATCTATTTCCCACCCACCAGGCTCCACCCTTCACTTATCTTTCAAAGATCTCCAGCACTCAGGTTAGAGGGTAAGCCACTCTGTTTCTGAGCCACATGGTACAATCCTGGAAGCAGTCATCATTTTAAGAGCACCTGCATTGAATTGTGGGTGCTCTAAAAATGGTGGCCATTTATGGGATCACACCACATGGCCCAGGAGCAAAGAGGCCTGCTCTGATAAGATGTGGACCACTGGAGAGCTCTCATTTCTTCAGCAATCAACGCAGTCAGCAGTATATAACATGGCCTACCAGGTAATACAAGTCAAATGTTATTCCATCCAAACAACTCAAGTCAGATTTACTACATACATCAGGGGTGCCAAACTCGCATCATCATGGCGGCATCATGTAACATATCATGACTTTCCCCCCCCTTCATTAAACTGGGCCTGGGCATGGCCAGCGCATGACTCATCTGGCCTGCGGGCCGCGAGTTTGACAGCCCTGACATACATGAAATTCATTCTGAATTGCACAACTTACACTGGAAGAAAAGATAGACTAGACTAGTGGCAGAGAGATCTAAATTCAAATCTTAGTCAGCTACGGTCCCTGATGGACAATGTTGGATGAGTTGCACGCCCTTGGGTCCAACCAGTCTCAAAATCAGCCATCATCACAAAATCATTTGTATTGTAAATATAAAGGATGAACTGTAAATTTAAGTCTGGGTATTATCATTATTTATTTAACTCTGGATATGCTTTTGCATTTTATATCTAAATATTACCATTTCTTTTATGTATTTCATTGTTTGCTGTTGTATTTGTTCTGTTTTATTTTTACCTCATTGGTCCTGAGTTGTACTTTAGTTTTCCATAGTGAAGAATATGTACTTGTGGTGGTATTTTATAAGGCACTGCTGTATTTCACTGTTAGTGAAGTCAGTTGGATATATAAAAAATGGATTTTTAATTCCTTTGCTATTGTTACTTTTTCAGGCTTTATAATGTAAAATCCTGCATATTATTTTTAATAAGGCCATAGTCCAAAGGGGGAAAAAAGAAAAAAAAAACACCTCAATATACCTCATTGTTTGAAAAATAAAAGAGAATTACCTTCAAACTAGTTATTCAACCTTTCACCTTGTCTTTGTACACTCCTTTGTATACACAGCCTTATAGTTAAACACTTTCAGGTTTGCTCTTCTACTTTTTGTATGACCGGTGAAAGCATCGCTATGCTTGCATGGCCTTTGTTGGAAGAAAGAATTGCCATAATCTCTTATTTATCTCTTCCATTGTTTGCCATCTTGGAAAATAAGATGTTGGAACAGGTGGGGCCTGACCTTTAGCTTTTTAACTCTTGGCTTTCAACTTAGGTGGTAATTACGTTAGAATTGAGAAAAGTGAGAGAGGGAATTAGGAAAGGTAACCGATTTTGGAAACATACACACACTGCTGTACAGGATATCCTAAATGGCTGCTCAGCTGTCTATTTTCTACCATTGGAGACAGGTCAGGCAATGCTGGCATCCAATTGGATATGAGAAATGGAAATGGAAGAAACCTAGAATAACAGATTACACTTGTTTCTGATTTTGAAATTCAAATTTTGGTTTGAAAGCCAACAGAAATGTTTTCATTTTTTTTTAATGTTATTTTTCTTTTCCTGAGCGACCTTCTTCTCAACTACGTTTTTTTTTTTTAAAAAAAATCCACTGATACATTGCTTCATGATTTTTCAAATCACCTGAGGTAGAAATGTTTCTTGTCAGCTCGCTTCATGGCAAAGAAAGAAACAGGTAGCTCGGGGGGAGGGGGGAACAATAATAAAAATTGTTTTTGCTACATATGGCTGTTCAGCACATCAAGGAACTGTTTTCCACTGAACACGACTTGCCATAATGGAAGCTTACAGCAGACCTTCTAGAGAAAAGCTGGAAAAATCAGATGAGGGGACATTTTTATCTCCACTGAATAGTTCAGTGTTTATTAACGTTGGTAACTTTAGGTTATGTGGACTTCAATTTCCTGAATTCCCCAACCAGCATCAGGGTACCTTGAAGCAAATAAAGTGTGGCAGCAAAACTGAATAGTAACATCTGAGTTCACACAAGCCAGAAAACATTATTTAGGATTTAAACCAGGAATGTATGAATAGAGCAGGGGTGAAATCCAGCAGGTTCTGATAGGTTCTGGAGAACTGGTAGCGGAAATTTTGAGCAGTTCGGAGAACCAGTAGTGGAAATTTTGAGTAGTTTGGAGTACTGGCATATACCATCTCTGGCTGGTCCCAGAGTGGGGTGGGAATGGATATTTTGCAGTATCCTTCCCCTGGAGTGGGGAGGGGATTGAGATTTTACAGTATCCTTCCCCTGCCATGCCCACCAAGCCACACCACGCCTACCAAGCCATGCCCACAGAACCGGTAGTAAAAAAATGGATTTCACCACCGGAATAGAGGTCACATTTATTATACTCTAGAGCAGTGTTTCTCAACCTCATCTATTTTAAGATGTGTGGATTTCAGTTTGGTTAATTCTGGCAATTAAAGTCTGCACATGCTAAAGTGGCTAAGATCGAAAAACACTGGTTTAGAGGAAAGTAGATGACAATATACTGTATGTTGCTTCTTTCCAGAAACTCTTAGTGGTCCATACTGATGACAAGGCAATTGGGCAATATGGAAGTGCTCTAGTTGATGGAGCACTTTTTCAAGATTGCAAAAAAAAGGATGACTTCTAAGAATTCCTTTCAGGAATGGAACAGATCTCTGGTGTTCTGTGAAGAAAAAGAATGTGAAGAAAAATTTGGAAATATTTTAATATATTTTAAACTTGTTATTCTGAAACATAGTCCCAGCCAAAATTATGAATTAAATCAATAAGTTGATAAAGGCAATGAATTTGCTTTTTCATGTAGAAGGAGAAAATATTGCCTAAAATAATATTTGAAAGATCCTCTAAATGAATTGGATCTTCTCATGGCCCATTTTGATGGACTAAACTTTTGAAGTTGGCAGATTTTTGTGGAAGACAATTCTTGAATCCTGTAGTTCTCCCTTAAACATTAGAGGCTTCATATTTTTATTCAGACTTGCTGAAAACACACTCCATGCATTATTTCCTGAAGCATAACTGTATTATTCCCTTGAAGCAAAAGCACTGAGTCTTGTAGTACCTTAAATACAAACCAATTGTAGCTAAAGCATCTGTCAAACATAATCCACTGATTAATAAGTAGGGAGGATCATCTATATTTAATGAGTGAATTTAAAGTGACATTCTAAATGCTGGCTTTTTCATTTGTTTCCATCTCAGTAAAAGAAGTGCCCTCAGTTTTCCAATGTAGACATGACCCACTTTCTTTTATTAATTGGCGTGTTGATTATTCTTGAGACCGGCTAGAAAGAGGACATTGTTTCAAAGCCAGGCCAAGCTCTGACCTTACTAAAACAGCAATTTGATTTTTTATAAAAAGCCAGTTACAAGTAGCAAACTATGACACAAAGGTCTCCATGAGAGTCATGGAAATGGTGTGATGGATTTGAAAGGGAGGCATCAGGGAAAACTGTCACAATCAACAAAAGCTGAGAATGTTGTTCAGTCTAATTAAACTGTTAAATTGTTCTTGATGGATCACGATTCCATTATGGCAGTAGCTTCCAAACAGTTAAGTTACTTTGTATTGATGATTTTACACAATAAAGCATTTGCTTTTTAGAGAAAACAAGACAAAATGTAAGTTCATGTAATGTAAATGTAAAATATAAAAATTCAAAAGTTTGATTTTTTTTTGTCCTGATCCTAAATGCATGAGCTTGGAAGTAATTATACCTAAATATAACCTTGACTATTAGGAGAAATTTCCTAACGGTGAGAACAATTAAGCAGTGGAATGGTTTGCCTTCAGAAGTCCTGATGCTCCATTACTGGAGACTTTTAAAAAGAGATTGGACAGCCATTTGTCTGGAGTGCATAGATCTCTTGCTTGTGCAGGACATTGGACTTGAAGACTATCAGGTTCAAGATATAAAGAATGATTCATAGTATACTTTAAATACCTCAATACTCGCTTTGCAGCCTGCCAGTGTTTTTCAGTCAGATCATTATTGTGCCTGGCTAATTGGTTTATGCTATACACAATGTCAGGCCTCGACCAATGTCTTAGGTATGATAAGCTCCCTATAAGAGAATGGTAGATCTCTTTATCAAACATAGGACTAGCTGTATCATCGTTGGTAAATTCCTTTCCCATAGGTGTTTTTACTGGTTTACATTGGTCCATGTTGTAACGTTTCAGTAGGTTACTTATCTTAGTGGCCTGAGATATTTTAAAACCCTTCTTTGTTTTACAAATGTCAAGCCCTAAGTAATGTTTAATCTCTCCTAATGATCTTATTCTGAATTTCTTTTTCAAACCTGCTATAATGTCATCCGTTTCCTGTACAGTTTTCGTTATTATTGCTATGTCGTCAGTAAATAGCAATAAAAACACTATCGAATCATTTCTCACTCTCTTAAAGAGACACGGATCTGCCAATCCACTTACAAATCCCATTCAATTCAGTTCTTTAACTATACACTGGTTCCACTCATAACCTGCCTGTTTCAGACCATATAAATTCTTCTTTAACAACCAGACAGTTGCATCCTTTTTTTCATCATTGCTGTTTATCCCCAAAAGTTTTCTCATATATATTTTGTGTTGCAACGGTGCATGCAGTTATGCCGCTTCAACATCTATATGGTTAATTATGCAACCATTTTTTGCTGACCAGACTAAAGCCGCTCTCAACGTACTGGCTTTCAGACTGGGGGCAAAAACCTCATCATAATCAGCCCTTGTTTGAGCAAAACCTTGTGCAACCAGACGTGCCTTATGGGTAACATTGCCTTCTGTATCTTTTTTCACTTTGTACACCCATCTACAACCAATAACCTTCTCACTTGGGGGCAATTTTACAGTTTCATAAACTCCCAATTTCTCTAAAGACTTGAGTTCTTTCTTCATTGCCTCCGACCACGCTACTTGCTCTTCCTTAAGAAATGTCTTAATCTCCTCATAGCTAGTAGGTTCAGTTACAGTTTGACATGCAATGCTAGCCTGATACCTATCTGGAGGTCTTGTAACCCTAGTGGACCTCCTAGGCATTACTGGACTAGTTACAGGAGTGGGTTCTACCTATTCCTCCCCTATCAAATCCTCATGTTCCTCTATCTCTTCCTCTTTCTTTTCCTCTTTTATAGAAACAGAGGACTCATCAGAACATGATTCATCATTAGATGCTCTATCTACAATCCCTTTACTATCCTGACCTTGTAACCTGGACTCTATAATAACTTGGTCCTTATCATGGTCATGGTCAAGTTTATCCCATCCAATGTGCTCAAGGAATTTTGCATTGGCACTATGGTGGATTTTGTTAGTTCCTGGTTCCTGGAACCTATAGCATCTATGGTTTGCTTCATAACCAATGAAAAATAGCTTCCTGGCCCTATGCTGGCCTTTTCTCCTCAGTTGAGCTGGAATATTTACCCATGCAGGGGTCCCAAATACATGGAAATAGCTCAGCTCTGGCTTTCTGTCATGCCAGCATACGAATGGCAATTCGTTTGTCGCTGAATGTGCCACATTGTTCAAAACATGGTTTGCACACATGACAGCCTCTCCCCATAATTTATCAGTCAAACCTGAATCGCTAATCATCGCTCTCACCATAGCCTGCAGCATCTGCCCTCGCCTTTCACAATATGCATTGTGTAGTGGTCTGTAAGGCGCAGAACCTTGTGTTCTATCCCAGCCTTTCTTAACATATTCACAAACTTCTGGTTTGTGAACTCTGTTCCATTATCAGTGATCAAGGTTACAACCTTAAGTTTTGTTTTCCTTTCAACGAATTTCATCCAGTTGTGAAAGTTCTGAAAGGTTTCTGCCTTGCTCTTCATCAGATAACAGAACCCATATCTTGAGTACACGTCCATTATGCTTAGGATATACCTTGCTCCCCCCAAGCTAGGTTTCTTTGGCCCGATTAAGTCTGCCACTACAACTTGCAGAGGTTCACTGGCTTTAAAGCCATTGGTTCTGTTCGCAGGGGTTATTTTGCTTTTTTCTCTATTGCACACATTGCAATCTATATACTTCTGACAAGGTTTCAATTTAATTCCTGTTGATAATTCAACAGTACGCCTCAATGTCTTGAAGTTTACATGCCCCATTCGCCTATGTAACAGATGAATACATTCATCATGTGGCTTTTTGTTGTCAAATCCTACCTCAGTTTGCAAAACTGGTTTATCTCTTAATACAAACAAGCCATTCTCTAGCCTAGCATTAAAGCACTTGCCTTGTTTTTCCAGCACACATATATCGTCCTTGAATGTTAACACAAATCCCGCATTAACCAGTGCACTAACAGATAACAGTTGATATTTTAAACTAGGAACGTATAACATAGGCAATTCTTCGTTAAGACATGAACATAAAGCAGTACCTTGTCCTGCAGCTTTGATTCTCCAGCCGTTTGCAAGAGAAATATGCTGTACACTTTGTATCAAATTAACAAATTTCCTCTTGCTATTTGTGATACAATGTGACGCCCCACTATCAATAAGCCATACATCATGGTTTATTGCTGCACTACCTTTAGACACAGCTAAATTAGTACCTCTCCTCTCATTCTTTCTAATCTGTTGCTTTCCTTTCTTGCAGTTTCTAGCTAAATGACCCTTAGCCCCACATGAATAACATTTCTTAACAAAACAAACATTGGGTTGTTTATCTTCCTCATGTTGGACTTCTTTTCTCAGCTGTTGTCTGTCCTTTCGTCTTCTTGACTCTTCTATTAATCTTCCTGTTATGTTAGTCAAAGTTATTTTTTCCTTGGCTAACACCTCAAGCGAAGTCATCATAAGAGTCATCTAAAGATGAAAGAATAATGTAGAATTGATATAGTTCTGAGAAAATCAGCTCTTTTTCATTAAGTTCTTGCAGGACCCTCTTCATGAGCAAGCATATCTCCTCCCTTAAGGAGACAGGCTCTAAACAGTTTCGGTGTTAGATTAATATGAGAACCAACACTGTCCCGTACATAGAGTTTCTTCAGGGTCTCCCAGCACTTGGCAGCAGATTCATCACCACGAACATGCACGAGCTGTGAATCACCAAGAGTCAGTCTGATAAGGCACAGAGCTCTCTCATTGTCTCTGTTGTAGTCATCTAGCTTCTTCTTGTCATCAGCTTCTTCTTGTCATCAGCTTCTCCAGCGCGCCTTTAGGAGAATCCACGTGTGGGTTGTTAGTTCTTTCTTATTTGTCGGACTGAACGCCAATCAAAAGTTCCAAGTTGTAGTCCCGCCTCCTTCGCCGTCCCAGCCCCAGTTATTTCGTTCAGTCTTACTGTTCGGACTTACTTGCCTTTTCTCTGAAAACAATTTACCTATCTTATTACTCTAAAAATTACACAAACTCTACAGGATTTAAATTGGACTTTATTTAGAATTTAAAACATTACAAAGAAAACAAGCCTGATCGGCTCCACAGGCGTTTGGACTCCGGTCCTCGCCGCGAGACGGATTCTCGCACAGAGCTCTTAATTTACGGCGGAGGCCTTCCCTTCCGAGGGCGGCTCGGTTTGCTTCCCACCCGATCCTCGCCCTAGCACGCCTCACACAGGAAAGTCGGCGCGGCTCGGTTGGTCCGCCATCCCTGCCGCCGACGCTGATTCTTGCCAGCCTCTCCGGAGCGGCATCTCGGCTGGGGCGAAGATCCAAGATAGCCGCGCTTCCACCAATCGGAGAGCTGCACGTGGCCGAGCCATCAGATCTTTTAGCGGCGAGGAAGGCGGCGATTCTGGCGACCAGGTGGTGAAGGGCCGTGAGTAACCTACGAAGACCGAGGGGGTCATTGGTTTGGTGGCGCGACCGCCATTTTGGGAGGCCGTTTTTTCCCGCTCCTTTTTTGCTTCGCCAGGCCGTTTTTTTCCCGGCCTTAGCCAGCCTTTTCGGCCCTCATTATTATTAATTTATAGCACACATGTCAGAGTCGGACGTGTCCTCGGACGAAGGGCGGGCCGTTGCTTCTCCTTCCCCCGGCCCTGCCAGTGAATCCACCAGGGCCTCGTCCAGGCCTTCAACCAAAAAGGCCTCGGCAGCCGCGAAGGCCTCAAAGCCTACCACTGCTAAGGATAGGGACGCATCCAGACGCCACAAGGCTCTGGAGTGGCAATTTTCCAAGGCCCAGCAGCAAGCCCAATCTGTTAACCCGGCCCCGGCCTTGCCGGCCATTAGTCCAGAACGAGACCCACCTAGCGCTCTCCAGCCTGAGCCTTTCCAGCTGGCCTTACCACGGATCCTATGTATTTTATTCCTGGGCAGATGCCTGTTATGCCCTCATTGGATCTGCAGGGGTGGCAAGTGCCCACTCCTAGGGGACGTGCCCCTGAGGCCACCTTTACTCCCACGGCGGCTGGCCTACGGTCAGGGGAAGCTCGTTACCCTGCCCCACCTGTTGATTTTTCCATGGTCATGTCTGATGCAATTTCCAAGGCTTTTGCTGCAGGGTTGAGACAGAAATCGGCTAGACGCTCTCCTTCACCATCTCCTCATCGTCATTGTCCTCAACCGGCTCCCACTTCACCATCATCTTCTCGTGCTGGTTCGGTCCGGAGTGAAGGGTCCTGGGAGGAGGATCCAGAGGACAAGGAGTCAGACTTCTCAGATGATGACACCATGACCCCTGAGCAACCAGCCTTTGCAGGCCTCTTCAAATCGGCCAAGTTTCGATCTCTCCTGCACAAGGCCAAGATCGCGACCAAGATGGGCCTCACTGACAAGCCGCTGGCTCCGGTCCCGACTGAGGACAACGGTGATCTCTTTTACATCCCTGTGCAGAACCAGGATTCCGTACCTTGTCCAGCTCTGTTTACGGATGTTTTACAGTGTCAGTGGCTTCAACCCGCTTCTCTGGCCGCCCCAAGCAACCTCGACAAGAAGCTCTACTGCTCTACACCTGAACTGGACCAACTCCTTGGTCTACCGTCGGTGGATGCTCCGGTGGTCAGTTTGGCTGCTCCCACAGCGCTGTCACCAGTAGCACTAGAGGTCCTCAAGCCGGAGGACAGATGGGCGGAGTCGTCCTTACACAAGACACACCTTGCCTCTGCCTGGGCAATCAGGGCGGCAACGTCTACTTCCTTCTTTAGTCGTGCATCTCTTGTCTGGCTACGACAGCTTCGGGACCGGTTACCAGCTGAAGACACCAGGTCCAGGTTGGACATCAACAAACTGATTGCTGCAGCTGAATACAATGCAGACGCCTCTCTTAATGCTGCCAGATTCGCTGCAAGAGCCCTTGCTTCCAATGTATCATCCAGACGTTTATTATGGCTCCGTCACTGGAAGGCGGATTTGAAAACCAAATGGCGACTGGCTTCGGCTCCCTTCAAAGGGGACCACCTTTTCGGGGCTGCTCTGGACACTGTACTGGTAGAGGACAAGGACAAGAAAAAGGTCATGCCGTCGTCCTCTCACCGACCAGAGCGCAGATTTACCCAACCATCTCAACGCCAGTCCTTTCGCCGCGACTACGGGAATTACGGGGCCCAGCCGTACAGACCCTA
Source organism: Sibynophis collaris (assembly GCA_036250565.1). Lineage (NCBI taxonomy): Eukaryota > Metazoa > Chordata > Lepidosauria > Squamata > Sibynophiidae > Sibynophis > Sibynophis collaris. Next base: position 36,781 of record JANHFK010005315.1, on the reverse strand, counting down.
CAACCAGGGATCCGATAGGCAATTTGACAGGGGATACGACCGTAGTTCCTTTCGAGATCGCGGAAGACAACAGTCCACTTCCAGGAAGCCTTACCGTGGATCCGGAGGTCACTCGTTCCGTCGTGGAAAGTGACTTCAACGGCGACCTTCCCATCGGCGGAAAGCTGGCCCACTTTCTGCCCCAGTGGGAAACGACGACATCAGACACTTGGGTTCTCCGCACGGTGGGACTCGGACTTTTACTGGAATTCCGTCGACCACCGTGACCTCGTTTCTTCATGTGCCCGGTATCAAATCAACGGGACAAACGATTCCTGATGGAGGTGGAGATCCAGCACCTGATCGACATTTGCGCCATCGAACCGGTTCCAAAAGGTCAGCGGGGACGGGGGTTTTACTCCCTTCTTTTCCTGGTCCCAAAGAAGTCAGGAGGACACAGAGGGATACTGGACCTGAAACGGCTGAACCGGTACCTAGTATACCGCCGGTTCAAGATGCATTCTTTAAGATCTATTCTGACCTGTCTTCGCAGAGGGGACTGGATGACATCCGTAGATCTCAAGGAGGCATACCTACACATCCCTGTTCATCCAGACCATCGGTGTTTCCTGCGGTTTGCCTACAACGGCTCTCACTTCCAGTACAGAGCCATGCCGTTTGGCCTTTCCTCAGCGCCCAGGACGTTCACCAAGATCCTGGACGCTTGGGCAGCCTCTCTCCGGCTTCAGTCCGTCCGGCTTCAGTGTTACCTGGACGACATCATCACCCAGTCGTCATCCTCCCGTTTAGCCTCTGCAGACCTACAACGGGTCATCCACAGTTTGCAACTCCACGGATTCACGGTGAACCTGGAAAAGAGCCATCTTTCGCCTTCCAAATCTATCCCGCACCTGGGGGCGATCCTAGACACCAACCGCTGCCAGGTTTTCTTGTCGCAGGGCCGCCTGGACAACATCATCCCCCTGGCCCAACAAGTCATCGCCCGCAAGTCAGCTTCTCTGTTCCGGTTGTCTCGACTTCTAGGTTTGATGATTTCGTGCATAGACATAGTCCCTTGGGCTCGCTTCCACTCCCGAGGGCTACAATGGTTCCTGCTGCCGTACCAGCGGAGAGGTTCAGCAACATCTCCACGAGTAGTCCGAATACCACCAAGGACGCTCCGCTCCATCCAGTGGTGGACATCAGCGGCTCTGCAGAAGGGATGTCTTTTTCTCGTTCCCCCTCGAGTGACCGTCACGACCGACGCAAGTCTCTCCGGCTGGGGAGCCCACCTAGGGCCGCAGGTGGCGCAAGGTCTCTGGTCTCCCGAGGAACGCGACAAGGACATCAACTTCCTGGAGCTTCGAGCCATCTTCCTAGCTCTACAGCAGTTCCTGCCCACGGTGCGTCTCCAGCATGTGCTCGTTCTGACGGACAACATTTCGGCAAAGGCTCACGTCAACCGGCAGGGCGGCACACGGTCCAGATCATCCATGGACGAAGCCAAGCGTCTTATGACCTGGGCGGAACGACATCTCTCCTCCATCAAGGCGGATCATATATCCGGGGTCGACAACATCAGAGCGGACTTCCTCAGCCGCAAGACGTTGGATCACGCCGAGTGGCGACTACATCCCGAGCTTTTCCGGGAGGTCTCCAGAAGGTTCGGACTCCCGGAGGTGGACCTGTTTGCCAGCCCCGAGAATGCTCAACTGACTCGATTCATCTCTCGTTATCCAACCCAGGGGGCGGAAGACCACGACGCCCTTCGCTGCCCCTGGCCCCCGGGCCTTCTCTATGCCTTCCCTCCCCTTCCCTTGCTCCCCGGGGTGGTCAGGAGGCTGTTAGAGGAGCGGGCGGAGCTGGTTCTAATAGCCCCGTATTGGCCGCGTCGGCCCTGGTTCGCCGACCTAGTCGCCCTGTCCAGAGTCAGGCCCTGGAGGTTTCCCCCCGGGAGGGTCTCACTCAGCCAAGGGGAGTTCCGGCATCCGGAACCTCAATGGCTCAAGTTGGCCGCCTGGCGCTTGAGCGGATCCTTCTAGCTAAGGATAACATTTCAAGACGGGTCATAGACACTATCCAAGCGGCTCGAAGGCCTTCGACCGCTAGAATCTACGAGGCCACCTGGAAAGCGTTCTGTCGGTGGGCCGCCCGTGCTCACGTAGATCCGACTTCGGCTTCGGTAGCCGAAGTTCTGGAATTCCTGCAGGTAGGGTTAGACAAGGGTCTAGCTCCCAACACCCTGAGGAGACAGGTGGCGGCTCTGTCCACCGTGCTGGGTAATCAGGACCTATCTCCCCTGTCCCGTCACCCCAGAATTCGCGGGTTCCTCAGGGGAGCGGCGAATCTCAGACCGCCCACGGTACACAGGTATCCATCATGGGATTTGGGGTTGGTTCTCAGGGCACTCACCTCAGCTCCCTTCGAGCCCCTCTCCTCCATTCCCCTCCGTTACCTTTCTTTGAAGGTTTCCTTCCTGGTGGCCATCACGTCGGCCAGGAGAATTTCAGAACTGGCCGCGTTGTCCATCCGGAAGGACCTTTGCATCTTCCACCCGGACCGCGTGGTCCTCCGGATGGACCCCTCCTTTCTGCCCAAGGTCAATTCCTGGTTTCACCGGGCGCAGGAATTGGTCCTACCCGATTTTTGTTCCTCGCCCAGGCATCCTAGGGAGGTATCCTGGCACACCTTAGATGTGAGGAGAGCGCTCCGCGTTTACATTAAACGCACTGCCCCGCTTCGCAAGACCGAGGCCCTGTTTGTTTCCTTCTCCCCTTCTGTTTTGGGTAGGAAGGTCTCCGCTCCCACGGTGGGTCGTTGGTTGAAAGCCTGCATTTCCCAGGCTTATGCCCTTAAGGCAAGACCTGTTCCCGGCCGTGTGTTCGCCCATTCCACCCGCAGCGCGGCTACCTCTGCCGCCTGGGCCACACAAGCGTCCATAGCGGACATTTGCAGGGCCGCTACCTGGACTTCCCTCAACCCATTCATCCGGCATTATCGGGTGGATGCGTTTGCTTCGGCCGATGCTTCCTTCGGTCGGAGAGTTTTGCAACAAGTTGTTTCTTCCCCCAGGGGCCAAGTTTAGTTGGGTCCCGCCCGTTGGTGGGTGCTTGGGTATGTCCCACACGTGGATTCTCCTAAAGGCGCGCTGGAGAATGGACGTTGTCTTACCTGAACGTCCTTTCTCTGCGCGCCGGTGGAGAATCCAACCCTCCCTTGTTTAGTTATGGTTGGGCCCCTGGGTGGTTCCTGTCCCTTCTCCTCTTTGATTCCGGTTTAGTTCATCCGGACACAGTGGCGACTTCTCTCAATAACTGGCGACCGAGAGGGCGAGGAGGCGGGACTACAACTTGCAACTTTGATTGGCGTTCAGTCCGACGAATTAAGAACAAACAACCCACACGTGGATTCTCCTAAAGGCGCGCTGGAGAACAGGTTTTTAGGATAAGCATTCACCTGCTGAATGCTGAAGCAGCCAGAAAAACGGAGTGTGAGTAGTTCAAGATGACAACAGATGTGTGTTGGTGAAGGATCAAATACGGGGAGGTGAAAGAAGGGCGGCAGTCTTCATCAATAACAGCAGCAATGACAGTCCTTTTTAAAAGAAGAGGAGATGAAGCCAAATTGATTAGCCTGGTTTCCTGCTTTATGGCCTCTGAATGGCTCTATTTGTAGGGCAGGGATTAGAAATGCCTTTGAAACAGGTTGAAACAGAGCAGCTGACTAATCACCCCTTCTGTTAGCAGATAATACGTTGCCTACAAAACGTTATCCCTTGATAAAATTAACGTATTGTAAATTTCATGTTTTATGAAGGGGTTTCAGTGCAGAAAATCAAGAATAATGCCTACTCTTGGGCACTGTAAAAGCTGGATGGGAAAAGCTGGATCTGTGATATACATCCGCAGCCCATAGTTTTATCAAGGTAGTGCAGCCTTGGCATTATTACTGGTTTCTATTTGTAAGGATACAAATGAACACAGTTCTGGATAATAGAAATATCTGACCCAGTGCAGGATTAGATGCCCATAATCGTAACTATGAAGATATGGAAATATAACAGAACCAGAAAAATAATCCCTTAATCAAAAGCTGTCTTCTTTCATTGAGGTTTTTTTTTAATTTTTTGACTTTAAGTGTGATCTCTTTCTTCCTCTGCTGGTTCCCATTCTAAGGTCAATAAAATGAAGGATTCACCACGGCCTAAGGGAATATTTAGTCAAGGTAATGGATCTAAGGGTTTTCCCTTCACTGATTTTCAGGATGATTATATTTTATTTATGTGAATAAAAACAGTTAATCTTCAGTTTATTGAAGATTATATGTAAGGCTGGATGCATTGGTAATAATAATGCTATTAGTAGATATAATCTCACATTGCTTTTAACCTCTGAGCTGCTGATATCTTACAAATGTATTGACTTAAAACTTGGAACAAAAAATACCTTTGAATCAACAGCAAAAATGTTGGTGTTCTTGCTTAAAACGTTACAATTAAGATGCTAATTTTAATTTAAGAAACAAAAGTAAAAATATGTGTGAAACACTCAACTTCTGTGATCTTTGGCTAGCAAATTTGTTGTCCTCTGGAGCTATAAGAACTGTTTTTGAAATCAACCAATACATTTGCCAGATGAAAAACTTGCTAATCAACTCTAATTGTGTCCAGAGTTTTGAGTTCTAAAAGTATAATATTGTGGACTGTAAAATTTACATTGGAATGTGAGAAATAGTATCAACAATGGCTTGTTGTAAACCAGAACTCAAATGCCCGGAGACTTGTGTAATTTACTGCAGAATATTTGCTATTTGTTAGTTTGTTTTAGGATTTCTATAATACATTCTTTTCTTTTTTTGCGAAAAACATAAAAGAATTGCTGGCTGTTGAATGT
>JANHFK010005313.1:55383-69094 GCA_036250565.1 Sibynophis collaris | reverse complement strand
CCCAGTTTGTGGGGGGCAATAAGCTGACTTTGTATAAACATACAAAAGTATGAAGGCTATTGCTTAGCACATTGTAAACCGCCCTGAGTCTTCGGAGAAGGGCGGCCTATAAATCAAATAAAAATAAAAAAATAAAAAATAAAAAAAATATTACTTTCATGTGAAAGGATCTTCAAACAAATGAAAAGTGTTTATTGGGAGTGGACAGAATTTCTTCAGTTTTCATTTTAAATCAAACTTACCCTATTAAAGACTTTCTGAACAATGATGTAGAATGCAGCTTTATGACAAAATCTGCATGGTTCTGAATTTTTGGAACCTACCATGCAGTTGGCAGTTCAAAACTGGGTATGGAAAGGTTCATTTCAGGGCTAAGTCTTCATAAAAAAAATTAGATAACACTGCTTTAAAAGATTGCTATATTAAGGAAAGATGCACATTACAATATGTGCATTTTTGATGGCACTGTGTTTTAGCTTCACATATGGACATTTTTTGGAAACACCATGGAAATGTAAGTGATATCTTTTATTATAACTTTTGCTGTAGATTGTGTGCTATATGAACAAATTGACAGCAAATAGGGATAAGTGGCAGATCTTTAAAGGGTGCTTTTTATGATTTTGGGACAACAATACATATCATGTCGATTTACCAACTACAATTGCAACCATCAGCTCCATCAGTAAAGTGAATAAAGTGAAATATCCCATAACTGAACCTGACTTACAATTTCTGTTTGTTACTTCCAGTGGTGGGCCTTAAGTGAATCATCCACAGTCAGTTAGTGCACCATCATATGACCATGATTTTCAACTTCCTGCCAGTTTCCCCACTGACTTTGCTTGTTGAAAGTCAGCTGTGAAGGCCATAAATGACAATCATGTGACTGCGGGGGATGCTGCAACACTCGGAAATGTGCACCAGTTACCAAATGCCTGAATTATATTCATTTGACGGAGGGGATTTGTTTATTTATTAATGAAAGGTATATAGATATCCAAATCACACATTTGAGACTTATAATATTTAATGGCTACAGTGGCTGAAAATTTTAGGACCCGCCACAAGTTTCCTCATTCAGCATTGTTATAATTTCAAACCGCTACTGAACAAGCAGTTGGTAAATGGGGACTACCTATAATGACTCATAAAACTAGGAAGCAGATTCCTTTTGCTCTTCTTACAGCACAAACTTGCATAAAGTCCCCATTCCCAGCTTCTGGATAGGTTGTTACAGAGTTAGGATGTAAAGCTTCAAGAGTTAAAGAGTTTAAAGTAAATTATTATTTTTTTTAAAAAAAATCCACCTCATCAGATGGGAACTAGTTAGTCCCTCACTTCAGTGGTGATATTCAGCCTGTTCAGACCAGTTCGGACAAACAGACAGTAGCGATCTGTGGGTAGGCCCAGTGGCCCACCCCGGCTGTATGCCGTCCTATTTAGCCACGTTTTCTAAGCCGCACTTATGTGTGCAAGCCACATGTGCTCACATTTTCGGTGCACGGCGAACTGGTGGTAAAATTATGTGAAACTCACCTCTGCCCCACTTGCGATGGGAGATACAAAGATATTATGTTTACACCAAACATTGTAACTGACATTCACAAAATGAACACCTCTAAAATTATTTATAGTTAAATTCATTACGTTAGCAATTTGCTGAGAAGGCTGAGAGAAGATACAGCAAGTTCAAGAAGCAGTTAAAAGACCAAGAAGTTAAATTGGAAGCAAATGAGAAATTAATTGCAGCTTTAACTGCTTGAGACATAATAATTAAAGAGCTGGTCTCTAGGCAAGAAGGCTGAGATTGTATCCAAGGCCAAAGGAGTAGGGGGAAAAAGTGGTTACTTTCATTCTTTCATTTTCAGAATAAGAATAAGAATTTAATAGAAGCTATTGAAATATTTCTAGGATTATTTTCCTCCGCTGCAATTTCAGAGAAGGTTTATTGAATGCCACCTAGAAGCAAGTTTTCACAATCTAGGAATCATTTTCTCACTGAAGTTTTTGAAAAGTCCGATCAAGACAAAATTTCAGAAACCACAGGAATCATAACAAGCTTTGAACATGAGGGAAAGAAGCTTATTTTGTATCTTGATCTAACTTTCTGAGTAATTAATACAGAAGCAAAGAGATTTGTGTAAAACAAATCTTATAGCCAGAGAAAATTCTGCAAAATTTTAAAAAGGCAACTGGATTCTCTTTGGTTTTCCCTGAAGACATTTCAGTTTCAAAAAGAGTGCTAACTACCACATGACTGCAAGGAATATAAATCCTTCCATTCAGTTCTTCATAACTGAAGAAGCTTCTTGGATGAGAAGCAAAACTTCTTCAAGGAAAAACAAAGAGGATCCAGTTGCTTTTTGAAAAAGCACCTTTGGGACAAGTTAGATCACTGTTGCCAATTATCTTTAACTGAGTTTTGAATCTATTATTAGACCAGAATTAAGTTTTCAGAAAAGAAAACAGTCGCACAGTTGCACTGTTCTTTACAGATACATCCAGGATTGTAATTAAATGGACATATGGAGAATGCTTAACTCCAGTAGGTGGAAGTGTGCTTTTTAAATCTCCCCCACCTGGCACATGCTCAAGACTGCATTATTCTTAATATCACATCTGATGCTTAATTCAGTTGATACGTGCAATACTGATTAAGTTTTAATTTCTGGTCATACACCTACGCTAATGCTATTCACCTTAGCTAAGAATATCCCAGTTACTAGTTTCCTACTATTTCCTTGCTGGAAGATCTGTTAAGTGTGGAACAACAAAACGAAGATTTAATAGATCTCAAAGCATGATAAATAGAGATTCAACTAATTTGGGGAGTGTTTGGGATACATTTAAAACATTTTATCCAATGTGATATGGCAGAAAATAACCTAAATCACAATGTAGGAAACATGAATTAGAAATTAATTAAGCACTGAATGGGCATACCATAAAACACACTCAAGAAGTATATCATGCTTTGAGATGTATGAAATTGGACTAATTGTATGCTTTATTATTATATTTAAAAATAAATATATAAGGACAGAACACTTTAAAAAAAATCAAGTTAAACAAATTTGTTGTGAATAGGCAGAAAAACCTAGGCAATTATTGCATTATTGTTGAACACATTTGTAGAATAGTAGAATATCTAATAAGACATTTGGGGCCAGGGAAACAAATTACCTGAATGGTAATGAAATTAATTCTTTTTTATTATTCTATAATTTACATTCCTCATATGTAAATATAGCTAATAATCAGATAATTTTTTCCCCAGCATAATAAATCTCCCAGAAACATTGGATGTATACCCAGGTATGTTGGGCTGCACCCAGAATATTACAGAAAATCTATAGTATCGATTTAATAAAATAAAGAAAGTCTTCTAGGCAAGATAGAATAGCCGTAGGCTGATATAAAGAATTCAAGGAGAAAGTGGCTTCTGGAGTTATTACAGAAATGAAGAGAAAGCCCTTTCAGCTTTTTAATACGTAACTTATTTTAGTGTAATTTTGAAAGGCTGGTAAGGATCCTATCCAGTGAACAAATTATTGTCTAATATCTAATACATTTTGAAGTTTAGATTGTAACAGCTACTTGGGCAAGAAGATATTACCTGCAATCATTCATCCTGTACAAACTAGTTTCATAAAGGGCATCAAGATTCTGATAACATAGGACGTTTGATTGATATAATGGTCTTATACACCAACTCAGTAAGAATCTATGTTATTAGCTTTATTATATATAGAAAAACCTTTTGATATGATTTAAATCAAGTTTAAAAGAGTTCAAAGTGTGGCTGAGGTTTAGATGTCCTATATAATCTATAATTTTAATACTTTTCATTTTGTTTCAGGGAATATAAAAAGAGGAGGTCCAGAACAATGTAGAAGGCATCTGATGAGCAGCTAATAATAATGCTGTGATCTTCAAATCAAAGTCTGTTGTATTAGATTGAGGGACAGATAGCTAAACCTTTTATTCAGTACTCCGATATTATTCACTTGAAATACCATTTTTTTTCTGATCTAAGAATTATTGGAAAACATATTTCGGGAAATAAACGAAGGTCAGTGATGATAAAACTAAGCACTGGGCACATAAATAAATGAATCAATTTGAACTTCCAGGAACAATCAGGGAATGTAAGGGAACAAAATAAATTATAATTAGTGATGTCACTGTAAATTTCTAAGACCAGACTTATCCAGACACTTACCAGAATTAATGCATAATAAATGCAAGGGGGGCTTAATTCCACTAGGCAAGCCTTGAATTAAAATGTCAGTGTCCAATTTATATACTGTAGTTCCACCATTGAGGAAAAGCATTCTGGGCGTATTCAAAAATCTGATTCAAGTTTTGTAAGGCAAAAATATTTGAGTCTTCTGAGAAGCTGAAGAATTGCCAAGAAAGTAATGAAAATGGTGCAACTTTCTTTGCAGTGGAGAAATTAACTATGAGTTTGAATCTTCTTCTGCACTACATGGGGCTTCTTTTGATTCAGGTTTTACAGACATGATAGGCTAGATAAATATACATATTATTTGTGGTTTAACACTGCAAATAGCTCCCATGAATCTGCCCACCACCATCTCTGAAGCAAGACAGTGCAATGAATGGGATTTGTCCAAATTCACTATAAAGGTTATAAAGAAAGCTTATTAGTTTCCCACTGTTCTTTGCACTGAGATGCATCCGATACTGAAATCCTAAGATTAATAGTTGGATAACTAGTTATCTTCAAAAATGGGGAATGAAATATTTTTATGAGGGTGGAGATTAGGGTTTTTATATATCTTCATATACAAGAAGTTTTCAAAAATGTATAGATACATTATGGATATGCCCACCAAAAACACATGGGAAGGAACAATAGAAAACTACATTAAAATATTGGGGATTGCAATAAAAAACTGAGATTGAATTGTTTTGTATCTTTACTTATATAAAGATAGTATATTATTACAAAAATTCCTCGAAATTCAAACATATCCATGTAAAACATCAGAAACTCACTGTAACCTACCAGTTTAGGGTTAATATGAGAAAGTCTATATGATCATAGTCTACATGATCATGTAAACTTTCTCCAGATCAGGGTTTTTTAACATTACAGAAATAAAAGAACAAGATCAAACCATCACTAATCAAGATTAAAAAAAACAGGAGGTAAAGAAATGAAGGAGATGAAGAATGAAGTTAACTATGACAAAATTAATCTCCATACATAAAAGCCAAATACCACTCACTCATCATGAAATCTCCAGAACGGTAAAGCCTATAAACTTGAAATTTGGCACGTATGTTTCTTGGCTTCTAGGTGCTCTCTAAGAAACAATTTTTCAAAATGACCATCGTATCATTAATATTTCATAAAAAGTACGATATTAACACGCTCTGATGCTAAGGAGCTAGACATTCTACTCCCCTCCCCACCTGAAAAGAACTCTGTTCCAACTGCCAATTGCCTCACATTCTGTTACCTCAGTTCAAACTGGTAGATGTTCCACTCCTTCACTCAGGAGCAGTCTGGGGCTCCTTACAGTACTAAATGTCACTACCTCACCAAAATGTCTACACCTTCCACCTATAGAACTGCTTCCGAACTGCTTCCCTTATGAGTTTCAATCACCGACCACCAGTGAGCCAACAGATTGTGAACCAAGTTTCTCCTGCATAGTTTCCCAGCCCCAAATCACTTCTTACACTAACCTCCTCAATTCAGACAAATCTGTTCCTTCTACTGTAACACCAGTTAAAGGGAATACCCATGTAGCAAAGCACGGGTATCCAGCTAGTACCAGATAAATTTGAAAAAGTAGAAATATAGAAATATAATGTGTCAAAGAATCAGTGGGTCAGTGTTTCCATGAACACTCTTGTACACTTAGGTATACTTACCTGGAGATATAATTTCACAGGATGAGCATTTTTCATTTTCATAAAAGTTATGTGAAGCAAATGGATTTCTGCCAAATGCAAATAATATTATGCATTGTCAGCAACTGTGAATCACAGTACTGTTCACCTTCAGCAATATGGCTCTTTAGGAAAGGACATATTTTTATGGTTCTGGATGGAAGTTCAAGAGTAGAAAATTTGATTAGCCAGGTAATTAAAATTCAAAACATGATGGTATTTATGCAACCAGGTTCCAAAGCTTCCCTTCAATTTTGTTTTCTGAGTGGGGTCCTTCTGAAACTATATTGTCATGGAATTGATAAGCTTTACATTCACACTTACCATTCTTGGACAAAATAACAGCCAGATACTCATGAGAAGAAGCATTGAGGTAAAACAGAAGGCTGGGAGCATTTGCTGTCAGGAAAGTAAAAGCGATGTTTTCCTTGGATATAGATGTACCCGCATAAATGGCCGAAGATGTAGAACTTGCATTTTTAGTTACAGGATAAGGTTCCTGGAATGTATAGGTAATAGAAGCATCTGCTTCAAACACTGCAGAGACTTCTAAAAATACAAAGAAAACACACAAATCAGATTCAGTGCAGGAGACTGAAAACTATTGGAGCTGTTGAAATTGAATTTTTAGAATCAACAAAGCAGATGCATTTGTGTGTGTTTTGTGTTTTACAGTCTACAGTCGGAAAATATGAATTCCGTATGAACCAATAACTTGCAAATCTTTCCATAGATGGATCTTTATTCCCCTTATTTGCAATCTAGATGCAAAATCTGACAATCTAAATACAGGTAGTCCTCGATTTACAACCACAATTGAGCCCAATGTTTCTGTTGCTCAGTGAGTTTTGTCCCATTTTACATCCTTTCTTGCCACAGTTGTTAAGTAAATCACTGCAGTTATTAAGTTAATAACAGAGTTGTTAAATGAATTTGGCTCCCCCATTGACTTTGCTTGTCAGAAGGTCACAAAAGAGGATCTCATGAATCCAAGACACTGCAACCGTCATAAATATGAGTCAGTAGCAAGTGTCTGAATTTTGATCACATGACTGTGGGGATGCTGCAAAGATCACGAGTGTGAAAAATTGTCATAAGCCATCATTTTTCAGTGCCATCGTAACTTCAAATGGTCACTAAATGAATTGGTGTAAGTCGAGGACTGCCTGTGTATTCTTTCTCAGAGGAAGTATGGTATTGAACCAGATAACCTTTTGCCAGCCTGAAGCATTTTACTGAACATGTAGTATAATAGCAGTATTTCTCTGTTGCTACCTGATTGGCTGTACAGAAAGGCAGGGGGCAAAACGAGGTTGAAACATGTGGAGGAGGATGGATTAAGGAATCTCTGAAAGAAGTGAATCCGTAAAAGTTGAGAGGTGAGTCCATAGATGAAGACAAACTCCCAGCAGGTTGTGGTTTTCAGTGAAAGTTTATGAATACATTGCCTAGGGGGTTTTATTGTTTGGAATACTGAGAAGTAGCAGCAACATTTTCAAATATTTAAAAGTTATATAAAATAATCATTGGCAACAGTCAAGGAAATAATAGAATGGATCCTGGCGTGCTGTTTGCTTTTCAGAAGATCCTATCCTAATTCATGCTTTCTTGGTTTCTCAGTGAAAAATCACTATGAAAAGTCAAAATATTTGTCAGTGTGACTTATTTTAGGAAAGGGAAAAAAAAGCGAATAAGCCATGTTGGCTAGAAAAAAAAAATACTAAAATTGGCTTTAGAAGACCACAAAAATATGCTACTCTTGACAATGTTCAGATCTCCTCACCTAGCAAAATCATTTGTTCTCTCCAAAATAAAAACAAATCTAGGAGAGATTGAGGAAGGGTGATTGAAGTCTGCCTGGTCAGAGAAGGGTCCTTTCAAATCAAACTCCATTTCATGCTGTAATGTTTGTAGTTCGTCACAAAACAGAATGTCATGTTTTAGTTTGGACTAAGCTGCCAGTGTAAAGAAGAAAGATCATTCCTTTTGTTTGAAAATATGAAAACACAGTTCAGCTCCTTTATTTGAGCACTCCATGATTTACCATACCCATTTTTAAAAACAGGACTTGTGCACTTTATACGATGTTCTTCCAACCGTTTTAAGTAGCCAAGGATCACTTGTTGTTAATGGGGCATTGCCAGTTTGCAAGAGGCAATAACAATTAGAACTGAAATGCTCAAATAGATCTGGGCTATAATCTTTTTTTTAAAAAAATAGATGGTTTAAGGAGGATTATTAGGGTTTTCCAGCCCACCTAAAATGCCATCTAAAGCCTACACTATAAGAAAGTAACATTTATAAAGTTATGAGTAGCACACATTGTCTTCCTTTTATGAACAGGGTGTTCCATTTTTTCCCTCTCAGATGATAATCTTAGTGCATTAACATATAATTACAAAAATAAGTACACCAAAAATAATTAATTCCCAAGCCATGAGAAGTAAGTTCCACAGGACATATAAAAATATAAATCACCAAGGGATTCTTCCACTACTTTTTGGCTTGTTTGTTATTTGAGTTTTCAAATGAGAAAAGTCTTGACAATTAAAGTAGTCTCATATTCTGGAAGACATGACCTCAATCCAGGTTTCAAATTATTTTTTTATATCTAGATTACTAGTCTCCACATGTGCATCTCTGAAATCAGATACATTATTATGGGACTTCTGGGTAGAATCTAGTAGATTTTTGAACAAAGGAAGTGAGAGAGTGCACCAATGATACATTAGTTAAAGAAGCCCTTAATCGGACACCAAATTGAACCTTTGCATCATTGATATTGAAAAAGTTTCCTCTGCATGTGAAAAGCAGTACAAGATGACTCAAGCACCCAATTGGCAGTGGGAAGAAGATTGTTGATCTGGTGTCCTTAGTGGCATGAGACTCTACAGTTGCTTCTACTGAAAGAATTGAAGGTTGCAACCAGGGGTGAAATCCAGCAGGTTCTGACAGGTTCTGGAGAACCGGTAGCAGAAATTTTGAGTAGTTCAGAGAACTGGCAAATACCACCTCTGGCTGGCCCCAGAGTGGGGTGGGAATGGAGATTTTGCAATATCCTTCCCCCAGGAGTGGGGAGGGAATGGGGATTTTGCAGTATCCTTCCCCTGCCAGGCCCACCAAGCCACACCATGGCAACCAAGCCACGCCCACAGAACCGGTAGTAAAAGAAAATTGAATTCCACCACTTGGTTGCAACCTCAGTATTTACTAGCACAGAGCTACAATTTTGTATACACCAACAACTCTGCCAGCCCACCAATCTGCCAGAGGAAAAATAGCAATAGCACTTACACTTATATACCGCTTCACAGTTCTTTACAGCCCTCTCTAAGTGGTTTATAGAGTGAGCATATTGTACTCAACAATCTGGGTCCTCATTTTACTGACCTCAGAAGAACTCAACCTTGAGCCAGTGAGATTCAAACTGCCAAACATCTGGCAGCCGGCAGTCAGCAGAAGTAGCCTGCAGTACTGCATTCTAACCGCTGCGCCACCACAGTGTGTTTATCTTACAAATAAAATAGAATTCCCAAATTCCTAATAAAAGTAGGGAAATAAAGAAAAAAGCTGGCATACCTTCTTACCGAAAAATTATATTAAATAATGCAAGATTTGTTGAGAAGCTAGATCAGTGGTTCTCCAACCTTTTTTTCACCATGGATCCCTTTTAAATACATTTTAAACACCTTGCCACCTCCCCCCCACCAGGGATCTAGAGACCACAGATTGAGAACCACTGATCTAGATAATTTAAATTAGAAAATGACATTTTGTTTAATACAGTTTGGTCAAGGTGCACTGGATGAACAAAAAGAAATGTAAGAATCCATTCAGCCATCCTACCTTCTCTGCAGAATGGTCCTTCATATGGCGAATTGGTGCAATCACACAAGTAGCCATTGGGTTTTTCCACACATTTCCCTCCATTCTGGCAAAGGTTACCATAACTGCTGCAATGACCTGAGCATCCTGGTTTGACACCAGGAGTCACTTTGGCTCGCTCTTCAAGGTCAAGTTTCTGTCCATTTAGATGTAGAGAGCGAATACATCCCATAAAACCTTTCTGTTTGGATGCAGATGCTCCTGTTTCATGTATAAAGTAAGGTAAAGCTTATAGTTTAACAACTGACCCTTTAACAAATGAAATTCTTATAAAGGTTTTATTATACAATATTGTAAAAATATATTTCCCATTGATTCCATATTAATGGACGAGGAATACTTATTTATTTATTTCTCAAACTTGTGTTCCACCATCTCATCAAAGGCAACTCTAGGTGGCTTACAAATCTTTGAATAAAATGCCATATAAAACAATAAATAAAGATCTTATATTTAAAAATTCAATTAAAATGAAACTGAGCAGGATAGAGGGGAAAGGAGCAAAGTGCACAAAGGGAGGAGGTGGGTATTATCTATCCCATCAGCCACCTCCAGTATTGTTAATTGAACATGCAATCTTGACCTCATTATTAAGCAGGATGGCCTTTCTGCAATCTAGTGCGAGTTTAATATGCAATGCTAGTACAAGTGGAGGAAACAATTGGAATAAAGTTAATAGCCTAAAATATAATATAGACATGGGCAAATTCGATAATTTTGCAACCAGAAAAATACATACATCAAGAAAATTGGGTGTAGAAAATTGAAACCATATGTTGCAGTTCAAAACCAAACCAAAAAAGTCAAGCATGAGAAATAACTCTGAGAGTGTAGGGTTTCTATTCTTAAACATAAGACAGTGAAAATCATCTCAATGCAAAGACTTGCATTTCAATTTTATCTTAAATATTCTGTAATGATGAGAAATTTTGAGAACGAACACCTGTTGAATATTCTCAAGAGTAATGCAAAAATGGTGACTAAATGCCTTTTGTAATTCCATTTCTGGAATAGGTAGCAAAAGGATTACATTGCTTATCTTCAAAATTGTATCTTTTGGTACACCATCAATACATTTTCTATGTTTTATGCTATCACTTTATATTCTGTCACACAATGAGACAAAATACTGTGGGAACCTAAAGAGCTAGGATTGTGGATTTGCCGATTCCTGTTCTCTACTAATTGGTCAGTGAACTATAGTAATTTATATGCATCTTTGAGAATGGAATACAGTCTCTGTTGTTATTATTTTTTCTGTGAATTCTTCTATTGCTTACTCTTTGGTTTTGTTATCCATTGGTGGGACAATTTATAGTGTACAAATTCAAGAAAAACAAGTTGCTAAATTCTTCTTCAAATAGTAGAAATATCTAAACTTTCCATAGAAATTCACTGAGGAATCAGTAATATCAAATATTCAATTGTTAAAAGAATATTCATTTACCCCAAGAGAATAGCATTTGTAAAAAGATAAAATAAAAGGGTGGGTGGGTTAGTACCAATGATTGTACCTACCTACAAATAATTGACTGTTTAACTGCAATCGAAAATGTCCTTCAGCAGGTGCTCCTAAAATCTTCTTTGGAAAGTTGTCTATTTGAAGAGAGGTTTCTCTAAGATTCCTTTCAGCATGCACAGAATGCCATTGGTCATCATTCAAAGGCATGGGGGATTGGACAATAACCTCTACAGGACCATTTCCAACATCAACTGTGAAAGTGACGTCTTTAGGAGCTGAAATGCATAAGGTGAAACTTGGTGTGTTATGCTGATAACAAGTGCATAACTGTGGTAGTAATATTTTAAGAGTTTCAAAACAATCAACCTTATGTGATTATTGAATTCACATAGTGAATATAGTGGTACATAACTACAGACCCAAACCTTCTTTGTGAAATCAAATTCCTGGTCAGATATTCTCATTTTCTCTGTGTTCATTTATTAGGGATGCTATACTCATGAAATAGAAGGTATGTTATTTGCCTTGCAATAGATCAGTGAGATAGAACATTTCCACAAATATTGTGTTACTTATTTAATATCTGCTTTTTAAAAATTCAATGATTATCATCAAAATAGCATGTCAAGTGTGTAGAAAATACACAGGAGAAAATGTAAGACATAAAAATGATTTCAATAAAACAATACTGATGGAAATATCAAGATCATATTAGGAGAAAAGAGAAAAACTATACCAAAGTGTTTTTCATACAACCATTCTCAGCCCTAATTTTCGGTAATTGAACGTTTAATGGATGATTTCCACCTACATTTGCTATATTCAGATGTACAACTTGTTGATATACTATAGACAATATTAAACATGTTTCAAACACTAGAACTTTTGTTCAAACGGTATTATTAAATTTAATGATACATGCTGTTAAATTTTCCTCCCTCCCTTAAAATATCACTTTTTATTCTGCTGAAAGTCAGAGAAACACCTGAGAGCAAGTTTCTATTCTTAATGATTTAAAGAAAAGTGGAGTCAAACTATGAATGTCATAAAGATTATTCTGATATGTTGAGACTTGCATAGTTCAGTCTTTCAAAAACTAGAGGTTATAGACACTGGCCATTAGAACCAAATGAACAGGAAAAAACAAAGGTGAGAGAATTAAGTCTTTTTCTTTTTATATTATAAGAAAGAAGTATATAATTCAAGAACTAATCAACCCCGTTGTGCCATTTCTCTTACATTTTAGATAGTTTATGAAAAGGAGACTTGTACTCTTATTTCATCTCCATCCCTTGCAATCAACCTCATCTTTTCTGAGGATTAGTTGGGGCATATAGACCACAGTTGTGGGTTGGAAATCTAAGTAAGAAGGAAGAATTGGCTGTATGACATTTAGGGCAAAATCAATTCCAAGATTAAGAGAGGTTCCTCTCCAAGAGGACAAGAGAAGAAGCTGGCATCTGGTACATTGCCAACACTAGATCAATAATAACAATGTATATACACCGAAAAAATACCTTTGGACAGGAGTTGTAACTCTGATTGATCAACCTTTTCCAGTTTCTTAAAAAGTTTAGGCCATGGAAGCAACACTACTTTCATCAGGGTTTCATTACACTAACAAAATAAGGCTGAAGTATGGCTATAATCATTCATTTGGACCCTAATTTGTATCTCTAGCTATGTAAGGGAGAAGATAGATTTCTGATAAATTTGTACTCCGTTGGTATACATACATACATAACTCACAAAAATCTTTCAATCCATAGGAATGAATTTTCTTAGGCATAGGAGGTTGGGAACTCTCTTCTATTCATGGAAGGAAATCAATGACATTGATCTCCTTACAGTTAGACTCTATTCCAGCACCAACATCAACTGATTTGTGGACTGTACTCACAGCCATTTAGCTCCAAGCATAATCTGCCCTATGAGAAAATCATAACACAGTGGAGAAACTGACTAAGCATTGCACCAGACATTTATTTCATTTCTACAGTACACGTGTTAACTCATCATCTTGACAGACTGTATTATTCTGATGTAATTTCATGTCAATGTCTTGCTTTTATTGTATACTTTAAAAAAAACAAAACATAAGAGCCTTGAGAATGAATTACAACATACTGAAGTATCACCCAAATAGGAGATTGTGTGCAATTAACACTAAACCATACCTCATTACCTAGTGATAATGTGCTATGGCTTTTACCAAGGGTTTAATGAATCAAAGGGCCTGGGGGCCTTATTTTATTAAATTTTATGTCAAAGTTATTACGACCATATTAAAAAATTGAAAGGATATATTGACATGAATCAATCTAACCTTTGCTCTTTGCTTCTGTTAAAGCAGTTGCTTGTAGTATTTTGCTAAGGTTAGGAATTCATTTGTTAGGAATTCATTCTGTAAAAGAATTGTATACTTTTCTATCTGGT